>ML387880.1:0-28577 GCA_005239525.1 Nicotiana knightiana | reverse complement strand
TTAAGGGGGCCCCCCCCCCCCTCTCCCCCCTTCCCACTCCCACTGGATGGTCCCACTAGTTTTGACTTTCGAGTCAGGAAGGATTGGATTTCATATGCACTGAAAATTCCCCTTGTCCCATTGCTTTCCGAAACATTTTACAGGGAGAGGGGGAAAAGGTTTGTCAAACTTGCAACAACCTGTTTCTCTGTCCTTTCAACTTTCATCATGTTGTGGTCCTCAGTCAATTATTTTGTTCCCAATTTTAATAAATATTCGGTATGACGAACTATACGTTCGAGCAGTGGAAGCAGTCATTAATATTTATATTAGGTCAAAGAATATTTATATCACACCTTTTAGAGTGCGGGTCTTCCCCACACCCTATGTGAATAGGAGATGCCTTGTGTACAAGGTTGCCCATTAATTTTAATAGATATAGTGTAGTACCATTGGCAAGCTTTAGTAGATAAAGTTACTCAAATACCTGTACTAGCTAAACAAGAAAATATAGTAGCAGCCTATGTTCTTGAGATACAAATTGAACTAGGTTTTCAAAGACATGCAATCGCTATATTTTCCTTTCAAAATCAATTAAAAATGAAACTAAATTAAGCGAAGCCTATTTCCTACAAAATACTCCAAGCTAACGTAAACATGGTGTATTAGTAATAGCAGTTGAAGTGTTTGAAGTAATTCTCACAAATCAGACAAGGAGCTGCCAAACAACTCTAGGGAGTCATCGCAAGAGCCTTTTGTAACACTCCGTAAATTCGGCTTAGGTATGAATGTGTTAAATGAGTAGTAAGGTTATATTTTGGACATCTGAAATTCTATTGGTATGAGTATGGGTGGAAATAGTTATTTTAGAATCAAGACGAATAGTGAGGTGTACAAGATTTGAAAAAATCTACGAAGTTTACAATAGGCCAGTATTGCATGAGGTTTAGTGAAAAATGTGTAAGGTATTTGGAAAAACTCAAAACAAGAAAGTTGTAGGCCTTTGAAATAGCTTTCCAACTATATATTGTAAAACCCAAACGGATCTCTGTGCAAAATGTTGTGTGTTTTACAGAACAGTGTGCAATATGCTCGCCCAGTGTGCGCCCCGAGCGCGGCCACGAACATGCAGCAGTGTTGCTGCCATTTTTCGCGGTCAGGTGCGCGTGGGTGCACTTGGGGAATCATTTTTAAAGCCCTATTTCGTCCCCCGTAGCCCCAAAACATAAAAACTTGCTCTATAAAGGAGAGCTCTCAAAAACCTAACTGCTTAAGGGTCCCTCCACCAACCAAGGTAAGTTCTAATGGTGATTCTAAGTTAATTTTAATTTACCAACATCTTATTAACATGGGTAAACCCTCCATATTCGATTGGGACATCATTGTTGAAAGAAATAACCCTAGAACTCGAATTCAAGGGGATTGAACTTCAAAGAGGTAATGTTTTCACCCTCTAATTGATTCTAGCATTGGTTTAATGATTATAGACCCTCGTTCATTTGATATGAGTTGATGGTTTGATAGAAAAGCATGAACAATTATAGGTTTGGTGTGTTGATTGTTGATTATTGGTTAAGGTTGTTGTTTACCTTATGGGTGATAAAGAATGATGTTGATTATAATCATTTCAGACTCTAAAATTTATCTAGGAGCAAGAGAATGGGTTATTGGGTGTAAAGACACCATTAATAAGGACTATGAAGCTTTATTCTCACCAAGTGTTTGATAAAATGCTTAAGTTACCAAAACATGAGTATCATAGCGAATCCCTTTGACTTGTATTGCTAGATTAAAGTTGAAAGGGTTCACAAACGTTATATTACGCTCAAGAGCAGGAAGTTAAGATATGTGAGGCTAACTCTTTATGTTTGGGAATGTCTATGATTCTCCCTATGCCCCATGACAGTTACTAGTTTCCTCATAAAGTAATTATGCCTTAGTTCCATGAATAGTCGTAGAACTTCTATTCTCTAGATGGCATAGTTTCATAGTCATTCAATATTCAATGAGTTACAGTAATGACAAATCAACTTATTATGAATACACATCGCAGTCTAGGCCTATTCCTTATTCTGGTATCATGTAACTCAGTATGGTTCAGTATTTCATAATGATTTATTCCTGATTTTAAGTTCCTGAATGTTGAACACCTGTATTTGGGTCCGAGGCCGCAATTTATGCTTTATGCATTTTGGGCCCGAGGCCGCAGTTATGTATGCGTATACTTGGGCCCGAGGCCGTTTGTGCACATATATATATATATATATATATTGGGCCTGAGGCCGCAATTTATTTATTCAGATAAACAGTTGGTTCATCATTCAGAAGAGGGAGTATTCATAACCTTACTTCCTATGTTTAGTTCAGTTATCAGTTTCAGTATTTACAATTCTTTCCTTCAGTTGTTTTACATACCAGTGCAATTCAAATATACTGACGTCCCTTTTTGCCCGGGGCTTGTATCTCGCGATGCAGGTAACGATTTTCAGGTTGACGACTCTGCTTGCTACGACATCTCGTATCTGTTGGTGAGCCCCAGTCTTTCGAGGCGTTATCTCTCTTTTTCAGTCATTATAATATTTCAGTTAATAAGGTATATCGGGGACCTTGTCTCGGCAAACATTTAGCATTTCAGTATTCTTTAGAGGCTTCGTAGACTATAGTCCAGTCAGTCGGATGTTAGCAGGTTTTTATGTGTTAGCCTTGTCGGCTACTCGTTTATACTTGCAGACGTTCCAGTATCTTCCGCATCTATGATATTTCAGTCAGACTCTTTAGCAGATCATCATGTTTGTATATTTATATCTAGCTTACAATTATACCATATGTTGATCCAGCCATACAATTGGTTCGCTCGGTAACATGTAGTCAGACACCGAGTGCCTGCCGTGTTACGCCTAGGCCATGGTTCGGGGCATGACACCTTTTCACACAGGACTCCCGGGTCGGGTCACTATTTGAGTCTTTTTCACAACGGATGAATCCAAATCTCACTATCCCTCTTCCCAACATTTTTCTACTGAATTTGACTATTTCATAGACCATCGGTTAGAATGTACTATCTCCTTTGGTGAAATGACTCAAGAAACAAGCACAAGAGGTACCAACTGGCGACCAGCAAATATTGCCTTAACCGAATTAGGCTAATCACCTAATCAATAGAAGGTGGGGCCACAGACATTTAGTTTCAACACTATCCAACATGATTGAAATCTCAACTAACTTCCTAACTATATCCAAGAAAATTAATTAGACAGCAACATTAGAGAACACCTGTTGACAAAGACTAAAGCAGATAACAGGAATAACATGTCATACTGTAATAGACAGAGAGTTGGGACATCCTTGTCAACATAGTCATACAAGCTTAATTTAAAAGACATAACTTACAAGGTTGAGAGCTAATACCAAAAGTCTCATCTGTTTTAACTTAAACAAAAGACCAGTTTATGAACATGAAAGCTAGGCAGTGGTTGGAATCTTCATCATTGAGAACCTTCCATGCTACAGCTTGCTCATATGACACTGGCCTCCCCATGCTAGATACACATATTCCTGCTGGCAGATAGGCAAAGCCCTAAAACGCATAACGATAACAATCATAAGTTTCACGACTTGTAGAGAAATTTCTTCTAACTTACTAGCTACAACATTTTGTTGTGTGAATTGCCAAGGACATAGACGATAACTGATCAAGTACTTGTTAGGTGCTAAATACTGCAGTATCAAAGTTCGGCATGTTTTTTTATTGGAGCTAGTTTGCTTTTCATGTTTGCTAAGTTGAACGAATGCGATGCCATGTATTAGCAAAAATTTGATGGTAGCAATCAAACCTGCTGCATGATCTTGGAGAACTCTGATAGGAGGACCTTACGACCAGGTTCATCTAGAATCTTATCAAGCATTATATCCTGAAGAGCTAACAAGGTGGTTTCAAGCATGTCAAGACCTGCCTGGTTTGCAAATGTAAAGACTGCAGATGCCTGCATTAATAAGTAAATTAACTAATTAGGTATCTTGTTTCTTCCTTAGGAAGGACCTAGGATAAATACTTAGTATTGAATTAGGCATGGCATCGGTCATAATAAGTAGCGAAGCAGCATTACTGACATTCATTTTGACAGAGCAACACATTATTGCATCACTATGGTGCCACAATTGTTTCAGAACAGCATCACCAGCTGGAGAATCAACCTGAAGCAGGTCTCCTCCTGTGTGCACTCTGAAACATAATTGGCAAATAGTTAGACAAGGTATAACATTCAATGGGAGTGCAAGGTCAGATATCAAACTTGTCTTCGAACCTCAAAGAGAAAAGTATAAAAGTTTCTAAAAGTAATATGTTTCTTCTACTTCATTACAATGACGGGCTATTTGTTGATATTAAGAGTTACAAGTAATGACACAAAATATGTTAGTAAGAGAATGTCAAAAGTACAGCAAAGACCTTTAAAACTCATACCTATAGCTCCGGGAAATCCACCTTGCCAAAGTGACAGCTTCAGGTGAACCAGGGAATGGTTTAGGCGTCAACTGAGAGCTCAGACGAGAGGGTGATATGGCCATTGCAACTCTCTGAACTGAGCCTACTATACTTCGCACATATTGGCGGGCCATAGCAGCTACATTGTCCCGGTAGTGACTCTCAAAAGTAAACTGGAATGCGATTGTCAAGACCGAACGATGATTGTAATTGCTTGCTTCAATTTCACCAGCTGAGCGTGTCCCACCAGTTCCAGCTTCGAGAGTTGAAGCCAAGTCCAAAGTCCGAGTTGCTGCAGGGCCATCCTGCATCATAAAAGTAGAGAAATTTCAGTATAAACTCAGAAGATAATCCTCACATTCTCACTCAGAAACTCTTCAGCTTAAAATGAATTTCGTATTGTCAGGAACGCTTAGCACGCAGAAGTTGGTGAGTGAAAAGCTAAATGTTCTGTATGAATATTAAACTTTTCAATGGCCAATGGTTCATTGCAAGGTAGCAAAGCGTAATAGGTGTTACTGAACTGATTTAGGCTCCAGCGGAATGACACGGAAACCAGATGGAAGCAATGGAGCATCATCACCAAAAGACTCATCAATAGGTGCAAAAACAAGCTGAGCACAGGCACCTGAAGCATTCTCATCAACTCCACTGCATAACTACAATGGTAGAAAGATAATCAGTAAACCAAGAATGTCGGAAAACACACACTTCTCAATGTGTAGAGTATGGGTTATTAACCTGTAACAAGTACATATCCCGTGATAAAGCAATGTCCTCAGGAGAGAAAGCAGGACCCTCGAGACGTACTACCTCAAGAAACTAGATAATAGAGAAAAAGTTAAACCAGAACATGATTAATTGGTCCGAGATCATAGACAACATAGAAATAGAAATTGGCAAGGCTGTGTTACCTCCTCATGCTCCACAGTCTGAGCTAGGGGTAAAATGACCTGGCTACTTGGGAAGCCACCCGGTCTGGCACAAGGGACAGCATATGGACTGGCTTTAAGAGATGCAGCAGAATAAGCATCAACCCCATAATCCGCCCACTCAGAACGATGCTCCCTAAGGAAACGAACAAGCAAAGCAGGGGGAACATTCTACACAACAGAAGTACCGGTTAGAGATTAGAACCTATTCACCAATAGAAAAATTGATTCCAAATCTACCAATGTACACTAAGGCCAAATAGCAATTCCAACATACCTGAAGAAGCATTGATGCCCTGGCACACAGGACTCCTCCAAAGGTAGGGAGTATTGACAAAGTGTTGTACTGTGAACCGAGGAATTTGGTTGAAGATGAGTTTATAGCAATGGTTATATCCTCTACACCATCACTATCCATAACAGTCCAACCGTCATCAACAAATCCATTAACAGCATCATTAAATCCCCTGTTGTAACTATCAAGAATGAAATTCTGGAAAGACTAATAGAAACAGGTAAAAAGCATATAGTTGCCAAAACCTTCATTACAACCATGTTGGGGCACAGTATAGTTTTGTTGCATCTCTAACTTAATAATTGGCTTGTCTGCTCACCTGCATAACCTTTGACTTAGTGCCCTCAAAACAGCAGGTTGGCGACCCCCAGTGTATTGGATTTCTCCACTGGTTTCTTGTGCAATTTGTCGTATGTGTCGCAGGGCCTGCACAGATAACTCCGACTTTGTTAACAAATCACCTTGTCATGCTGGAGACTAGACAATTCAACAAATTCTAAATTTCTTACAGCCACAGTCGTCTTCTGTGCAAGGATCTTGGAAGACTCATAAAGTGGCCTCAGAACTTCAGGGACACTCCAAGCCTGAGCACGAATAGGATATGTTCAGCTACAGTAATCCAAAGAAATTAAAATTCCAATTGACCGATATTTTCAGGCTTACGTCTAGATCAATATGATCAACAATGTGAATCATTGAGCCCCCACCCTCACAAGGCCTTATGAGGTAGCCACTTGGTAGCATTTCCGCCCTGACAAAACTTGTGGCAGGAGGCCCTGTTGGGCCACCAGTAGCTGTTGTCAGAGATCGTTCACATATCTGCATATTTAATGCCAGAAAATTAATATTGTAAATGGTATAGCTATGACCAGCTCTTTCAAAGATAGGCAAGTAGAGTTTAGAAACGTTAGCCTTAAGGTTTTGGATTATGCCGAACACATACCACAAGACTGCCATCCTCCAAACTTGTAGTGTATCTCAATGTCCAAAAGTCACGAGCAGATGCCAATGTAGTTGGAGCATAAGTCTAACAAAGAAACACACATAGCAAACACCAACCAATTGAGCTTAGAGCTAAATAACTTGAGATAACTTGGTATCGACATAACCAACATCTGATGTGGGCAAACACAACAAACCTGCAAGTAAATAAGCTCTATTGTCCCGCCATTGCCTGTAGGGATTACGCTCAGTACATTAAGGCAACGGCAGTCGCGATACCAAGAAGGACGATCTTTGAGAATCTCAGCGACCTGGAAAAATTTGCTACAGCTTACAAACCAAGCTAGAATAAGATAAAACTCATAACCATAAAGATAACTGAAGTACCTTTGTGGGCTCTAGACTCACGAGGCCGCAGGCACGTGCTGCTACCCCACTGCAGTTGCGGGAAACAGCAACAATACCAATAGAATCCGGACCAGGCTAAATTGGGAAGTCGAATGAGGGGGAAAAAGTTAATAATTGAACACATGTAATGAACATTTCAGAAACGAGAGATGCACGATCAACTAAAAGAATTACCTTCATCCCAATCATCTGCACCCAGTCGACAGCAGTTCCAGTAGCCTTTCCAAGGAACTCTGCCAGGGTCTCCTCAGCTATTGCAAGAAGACTGAAAATACATGCAAAAATGTTCAAAAATTTTTTCGACTGGAAAACACCGATGTAGATGTTTAAAAAATTACAAATTAGATTACCCAGCTGGGTTATTCGCATCCCTTTCTGGATGCTGAGGTGTTGGGTTTTTTCTTTGCTGCTGACCATTCACGACCACAGATTCACAGCTTGTATCTGTGGTCGTGCTGCTAACCTGCTACGATAATCATCTTCAGTTTCATCGTACCAAAGAAGCAGATAATAAATGATAAAGTTACAGGAATTTCTTCATGAAATGATAGAATAGGACAGAAAAGGTTAAATGCAGGTCGTGCAAAGCTTCAGCAAAAATGATATAAACATAGAAAAACTGAGATATGGGTTAAGTTCAAACCTACATGATTTATTTGAGTTCTATTAATCAAAGAAGGCCAATTTGCTCATGTAGAGAAAAAGAACTGGAATGTCCAAGGATTACCAAGCTTGTAAAGCAAGTATACAACTCACAGTATTGATTTGTTGTTTCATGTAGCCATTCTCATACACAAGCTGCGAGACTTGCTTCTGCAACCGGTCATTTTCTTCCATCAACAGCTTGTTCATAGCACTCAGCTTCCTGTTAACAGTCGTGAGACGAGATGCTTCCTTCCTCTGTTTTTCACGGCATCTACAAAGGTTATAAAACAGTGATTCTCCCGAAAAAAATGCAAGCAGCAAACGAACCAACAAGTAATAATAAGTGGAACATGTCTACTCCAATTGGCATAACAGGAAAGAAATAAATGGGTTAAACAAAAACAGGCATTTCACCATTTTAAAACTGGACCAACCTTTGAAAAGTGACAATCTAAATAGGGAAAAGTAAAGGTTGATCACTCGCTGTGAAAACGCTTTTGAAACCTTGAATCTAACAGGGATATAAGAAGTCTACACTGTGAAACCATACTTTGCTGAGTTAAAATAAATAGGAACAAGACAAAAGAAAAGAACAAAAATCAATAATTTGTAGTTCATGTTTTATTAAAAGAAAATAGAAGTATCTATATGGTGGCTCATATAGGAGGAACACCATTTTCAGGAAAAGTCAGAAAAATCCTAAAATATCACATTCTCCATTTTCTTGTCATTCCATTAATAAACAACTAAAATATCATATGACCACAACCAAACCAAATGCTCAAAATCTCTGAGCATTTAGCTTGCCAAAAATGAGAACCAAATGTAGAAAGTTACATTTTTTTTTCTGGAGAAATTTTGCATCCACAATTAATAGAAGTCAACAAATGACTAGAATCTACTCTGCCATTTAAAGACCCTTGTTAAAAATAACAGATGAAATGAAGGACATTAAAAGCTGATTCTTTCCATATATTTAAAGAACAAAGGCCTGAAGGTACAGTTTTTCCTTCAAAAAAAGATAGGGAGAAACCATCTAAGTCCTAAAAAGAGGAGAAAATTGAAAGAATGAGTATTTCCAAAATTTAAAGTCAAATCCATCAAGTTTTTTTCTTAAAAGTCCTAAAAAGGAGGAAGAGAATTGAGGGAAGAAAAAGAAAAAGGTGTGTGTAATATGTTAGATAAAGAATACCTTCGGTTCTGAAACCAGACTTTGATCTGTTTAGGTTCAATATTAGAGAGAATGGGACACTCCCTAATGAGCTGTTGCCTCCTCAAAGAAGTAGGCTTTGGACATTCTGCATAAACTCTCTCTAGAGCTTCCACTTGCTCTGGTGTGTACCTCACATACTTGCTGTTATCCATTATCTGATTCTTGTTATTCACAATATGAAAATATTACAACTGTTTCAACAACAACAACACAAACTCAGATTTGTTATTGCATGAACAGGCAGGCTCTCTCTCCTCTAAGAGAGCCTCCTCTTTCACTCATCAACACTCCTCTTTTTTCACTCTCCAACCCTTGCTCTTATTCTTGACAAGAAAATACTGAGTGAAGTTCCTAATAACAAAGAGGAGAGGTGTTTACTTAAGGACAGTGAAGTTTAGAGAGAGAGAGAAATTAAAGTACTGTGTCTCCACACAGGACAAGAGAGAAAGAAAGAAAAACACACAAGAAACCAAAAGTTAAAACACCACATTAATACTCTGTCTAGAGAGACTGTATTATACATGATACTGTAATACTACTGTACATGATACACTGTGTGTCAATAGGAGGATATAATTCCAAGATTCAATTTTCCTCTTTAAATCAAATACTATTACACACAAAAGAACTGAAACAGTGAAAAGATTGAAGAGAGAATAAATGGAAAACAGTAGGCTGTTTTTTTTCAGAAACAGAACAACAGGTGCAGTTTTTGGCAACAAATGTGGGTAGCTTTTTGAGAACCCCCCCCCCCCTATACACCTTTCTCTCACCCAACCAACCCCTTTTCCTACTTTTTCTCTGTGTGCTAAGGAGAAGAGAAAAAGAAAAGAAAATAGGGGGAAAAAGTACAGCTGATCACAGTGTCAAAGTTTCTCTCTCCTCTGTCCCAAGGTATAATGATGCATAGGGTGGGTTTTATTTTGCATTTTTTTTCTTTTTTATATGAATATGAACAAGCTAGGGAACAGGTGGTGGGATTGGATGTAGGATTTGGAAGGTGCATCCATCCATGGATGGTTGAGTACTTTATGTGTGCATGTAGAGACAAAGCACATGCTGCATGGAAGGCGTGAGAAGAGAGAGGAAAAAATTATGATTTAACCTTTTTGGTTAGCCAAATTTTAAAGGGTCCTTTTGGGTTGTAGATTTGTTCACCCTTTTGAAAAAATTTAAATTTCATGTTTTTGTTTGGTTTACTTCATTGATTATTTTATAGTTGTCATTGTTCTTCCAGAATAATTTTGCATGTGTCAGCTTCCTCATATTATCGCTTTTAAACTCAAATAAAGGAGGAAAATTATTCGAAGTTGGCAGTTAGCGTAAAACTCCTTAAATCATGAAGAATATTCATAACATTACGTTCGCACTCGTTATAGATATCATTGGGATGTGATAAAAATAAGCAAAGGATTTCGCCTATTCGCCACGTGAGTGTGAGGGAGTATGAGCACGGGTTTACACATTATGGATGAGCACGACTTTGGTACTAAATATGAAAGATTAACATAATTGTCACGATCCAATCACCAAATCGTAATGGCATAACTCAGCCCGGTAGGCAAGCCAAACAGAATAAGTTACAACTATAATGAGAATCATCAATATTAATAATAAAGACCGTAAAAGAATTTAATACAACTATCCCAAGGATTGGTAGTATAAGTCATGATCCACTAAGATTTAGATTTTTCAAAGCTGGTACGAAGAATAAATATAGCATATGTTTGAAGTTAACATAAACAGAAATGAAATCCTAAACTACCATGAACGAGAGGTAGACTGAATCTGGAATGTTGGTATGTCTTCAGTGCAGGGCTCTGTCTTCCACAACTACTCAATTCAGAATATGCACGCAAGATGCAGTGTAGTATGAGTACAACCGACCACAAGTATCTTGACTAACCTCGATAAAGTAATGACGAGGTTTTTAAGTCAAAAGATACTCACGTAATAATACTTGTGCAACTCAATCACATGTATAATACTGAAAAAGAATCCAAAGGAAACAATCATAGAACAACGATTATCAGAATTCAAGCGAAAAATCAAAGAAGAGGTCACAATCATGTTTTTCTGATTAACAAGTCAAAACATATGAAGTTGCACCAGCTTCACATGTAAATGAGACTTGCACCAAGTAACTTGTACTCAAATACTTCTACCTGGATGTAAGGGTCTATACCAAACCGTGAACCAATTTCAAATAAATTTCCAAACGGCAGGTTTATGTAACCTTTGCAAAAGTTCAACATGACGATGTATGATAATACCTTTCTCTCAACATCAATCTGACACCCTCCAAGTATCCAACAACTCACTAAAAAGTCAAATACATATGAAGAATGTGTCGAGTATCATATGTAAAATGATATATATAGATCATACTTCTAAAACATGTGAAATACATGACAAGCATAAAGAATTCATGTGCATAATCAAGAATGCTACTCTAATACGGCCACATGACCTTCAACCGTGAAATGCCACTCGTATATTCCACGTGTGCTTAATCAATAATATCACTTTTATACCGCCACATGTGCATAATTAAGAATTCCACCCGTATACCGCTACAAGTGCGTAATCAATTCCATCAAACATGGTACCATAATCCGCGTGTGCGCCATCAAAGAGAGGAACATGAGAGGGAAACCCTAGAGGGATGGATCCCTATCTATACGCAGCACGGTATAAAGCCTCGTGCCAAAACAATAGGCACACAACAAAGACCTAGTGCCCTAACAATAATAATATCATTACAACTACATGGCAAAAACTTTGTGCCATCACCTCGGTCCATATCCGATAACTATATGCAGTGATGTATGCATATGAATAGGAAAATAAGCATGTATGATGCACATAGACTGAGAAATAATCATGCATGGATGTATACAAGGTACGATCCCTAGGTAGGATGTATGCCTATATGTATGTATGACCATGGACCCAATATGTAATATGTTACCCAAAATATCATCATGACCCAAATCAGCATTAAAGAATCACTTCATAGTCGTTAACGTGGGTAAGGAAACTCAAGTAGTCATACTTCAATTAAGGGAATAACACAAGTATAACAAGTACGGATGTGTGTTCATAGAATACGTGTGACTATGTCTCGACCAAATATTCGCAAATGCAAAGTCTCACAGCTGCCATTCGCGAAAGCCACGCCGCAGTTTGCAAATACGAACAAAGACCTCAGAAGCCCACAATCGTGAATGTGACTCACATACTCGCAAGTGCGAGGTCCTCCCAGCTCGACTACGTCGCTAAAGCAACAACCTCCTCGCAAATGCAATGGTCGCATTTGCGACCCCTCATCACAAATGCGAAAAACCAGAACCAGCACAACTTAACTTGGCAAAAACAATTCAAAACTCATCCAAGCCCCTCAAGACCCCGTCCAATAATACCAACAAGTCCAAATACCTCATTCAAACTTATTCAAAATCTTGAAACACCACAAATAACATCCTAGATTTTACAATTTGAGGTCTAAAGCTCAATTTTATAAAATCCTCAATTTTTACCCAAATCCTCAATTTCTACCTTGAAAATCCTAGATTTGATGTTGAAAACACATTAAAAGTATTGTGTAATTGAAAGAAAATGGATTAAAGCTGTTTACCAATGAATTTGGGAAGAAATATCTCTTGAAAAATCACCTCTAGAGTGTTTAGAGTTGAGGAATGGTGTAAAATTAGCTAAGTCCCGGTTTTTTCCTCTTTTACCCAGTTGCGGATGTCGTAATTGTGAACTCTTGTTCGCAATTGCGACCATCACCAGTGCGAGAAACAAGTCGCAAACGTGAACTATGCCCCCAGCCTACATTAGTTGCAGTTGCGACAAAACTATCACAAAATGCGGTGTCCGATTGATCGCGGCCAAGCCCACACTACTATTTAGTAGCGAGGCGGTCAATGCAATAATAACCCAACTAAGGTCGGGATCGAATCCACAGGGAGTTAATAATTGGAATTAGATTTACATCTAAGTGAGATGCGAGTTTGACTCTAATTGTACTTCCATAAACTTGGTTGGTATTCTACTTCTATTTTTACTCTATTGATTGCAATTAATAAAACCAAGGACAATATTTTTGTTTTGGGTTTTTCAAATGTTTAAAGAGACTAGGTTCGTGACATCTATCTAGGTGGTTATCTAACGGGTTGTAATTTCCAGGTCAAGCTTGATTAGTTGGGGTCGTAATATAGCTATCACACCTGAGTACTCACTATATACCTCTCGGTAGTTTGAGTGATTTTTCCCAATTTGGCTTTCTCAAATCCAAATGGATATTCAAACAAATCAAGTGATATTAGCTCAAGTCGGGTATTATTATCTCTAGTTTTAACCCTTTAATTGGGGATATCAATTTTTTGAGTTCATCCCAATTCCTTATTAGCCAAGTTTTCCTAGACTTAGTCTCACTTTCTCAAGTAGATACTAAGTCATTTAGGCACGAATCAATATTTGCAACCATTAATCCTTGAGTTCTAGCAAGAACTAGGCCACACTAATCACTAACAAGCCCGAAATCAGACACCCATAAAATACCCACACTAGGGTTGGGTCACAACCCTAGCTATGGGTTTAGCTACTCATGAAAATTGCATAAATTGAAGAAGAATTAAAGATAGAATCCATAATATTAGATTATGGGATGAAAATCTAGAGTTTAGAGACAAATATAGTACAAAAATTGCCAAAAGCAGTAAAAGTCGACAACATAGGTGCTCCTCTAAAACATATCTTCACCTAAAAATGACAAAATGTTCTATTTATACTAAGCTGAAAATATCTGACAAAAATGCCCCTACGGAGGTTGTGCGGTCGTATAATTCTGAGTGCGGTCGCACACTTGCTTCTGCGACCGCGTAATTATGGAGCGATCCGTTTTCTTGACTTTGAGTTCTGGCTTTGGCTGGACTTTTGCGGACCATACAAATCTGAGTGTGGCCACGCTCTTGATTATGTGGACGCATAAAAGTGATGTGGTTCGCACTTCCTTGACCTTGGACTTGAACTAACTCTCTGAATCTTCATTCCTGTGGATCGCACAATTGTGAGTGCGACCGCGCTTGACATCCTGCGGCCGCACAATTTTGGTGTGGTTCGCACTCCTTCATTCTTCCCGAATGCTAACTCTCTGATTCTCATTTCTTGCAGACCACATAATATTGAATGCGGCCGCACAATTTTTGTGCGATCCGCACTTCTTAATTTGCACAAATCCAAGTCTCTGAACTTTCTTTTGCGGCCGCATACAAAATCATGCGGTCCGCACAGTAGGCCTCTTTGCCCTGGTTTGGTTCTTGCTCAACTTTTGACTCCTTTATGAGTTGATTTTGATTTTTTTGGCTCATATTGCAACATTCCAGTAAGCAAGCACATTTTATTAGTTTTCGGGAATACCTTTAAGCATTTTTTACGTAAAACAAAGGTAAAAGAGAGCAAATAAGAGGTCAAAATCCCTACTTATCAACTCCCCCAAACTTAAGCTTTTGCTTGTCCTCAAGCAAATAAGGTAATTCTCACCTCCACTAGAAAAAGGATATTTCAGCTGGCATAAGGTGAATCAATCATGCATCAGTTGAGACTAACAATTATCCTCAACACATATGAATTATCAACAACACAATATTTTTACTTTTCAGTACCATAGTTCTACTGTGACACTATAGCATCACGAGTTGACTTTATTCATCAAGGAAGATCGCTCTATCACGTAGGTCATTGTGGATCCCAAACTCTTCCACCTTTACGCTCCATGAGCAAATCTCACTTTATAATGTAACACTCGAAACAAAGATTGTGAAGAAGTTCGCTCATCTCTCTCAAAAGAATGTCACAAGTCCGACTCTAAGTACCATAAGCCTGCCCCTTATGTAAATCATCACTAATGTAAGCTCACTCAACTTGAAATCATATAGGACTTCTGCGGGAATGTAATGAAGTTTTTTGGATCAAGTAAGGACTTGTTGAAATATGATGGTTTCATCTTTCCTTAAACACTCCACTTTCTCTTTTCGGCTCATACTTTCTCGACTCTTTGAGTCATTTTCTTCTTCCTTGGGGGAACTAGAGAGACGTAATATCACTCTTTCTTGATCATGACAATCATTTTTTTCCTTTTCTATTTACTTCATGCCTTTCGTCATTGTTTTCTTTGAATCCCTTCAACTTTCTATCTTATTCGCTTTCTTTTTGGCCTTTCTTTCTTTTCTTTGCATTCCCTTTTCTTCATTTATTTTTCTTCTTTGTACCTTTTATCACTTTTACCA
Source organism: Nicotiana knightiana (assembly GCA_005239525.1). Lineage (NCBI taxonomy): Eukaryota > Viridiplantae > Streptophyta > Magnoliopsida > Solanales > Solanaceae > Nicotiana > Nicotiana knightiana. The sequence continues at coordinate 13,387 of ML387880.1, read as the reverse complement.
CTTTTGAATTTCTTGTCTCTCTCCCAAACTTATGATTTTGCCAATTGTTTTTCAAGAATGCTAAGAAAAGATTGGGTGCCAACAGAGGGTCATTACAAAATAGATAAAGGTTGTGTAATGTGGTTATTGAAAGAAAAAGGGCTTTGCCTCAAAGGGGTTGACTAGGGATATCACATTGGTAGGCTATGGAAAGTTTTCAAGTTTTAAATTGGATCAAGGAGAGCCTACAATCATTTCTCAAGTCGAGCTACACTTAGAATTTTGCCTAGACAAACACTCGGGGCAAGTTCTAGACTTATTGGCACGGGAACTTGGACTTGCAATTCAATACCTCACCTCTCAAACTACTGGATTGATAAAGATAACAGAGTCGAGGGCCCAGAACAACCCTAACTAAGATTAAAAATCACAAATGGCTCGAAGAAACCACTCGATGATTGTTTAAGTCAACACAAGAGTCTAAAGGTCACAACTAGAGTTATTTTATGTCGCAACTTTGTTTCTAACCATAAGGTCGGAGGTAAATGTGTTAGTACCAAGTGAAGCCTACTTGAGAAACTTTTATTCATTACTTTTACATTTACCAAAACATAAAAGAAAATGGACTCAATCCCTTAAGAAGGTTGTCATGCCATCTATAGTTGGGAAGAGCCACCCAGTTCACACACATCCACCTTTGGAAAGAACCGTAGCATTAATAAAACCAAAGGCTTATTGTTTAAACAAAACGTAAAAAGAAGCTAACAAATTAAAAAGAAACTACTAAAGTAGATAAAAAGTTATGCTACTAAGGAAAAACAAACTAAAGAAGTTATGAAGTAAACTACAGAAGGAAAAAACTGAATATACAAAATGAAATAAAGCGAATATATACATAAGGGAAATGAATATATATATCAAATGGGGAAGAATATATACATACCAAAGAGAAAATAAAGATGAAGAAAAAATAGTGTAATAGTTATTACATACCAAATGTCAATGTCAATCGAAATGAACCACCCCCAAATGAAAATAAGCATTATCCTCAATGCTAATCAAAATAAGAACGGGGAAATGGGTAGAGAGTAAAGAAAACTCCCTATGTGGTCTCAGCCTGCATGGGGTCCTCAGCCTGTATGGTGTCCTCAGCCTACATGGGGTCCTCAGCACCCTCTGTCTCCTCTAGCTGCATCTCATCATCTCCTGGCTGAGGGAAAACTGGGTTGCTGAACATTTGTATCAACTTCTCAACAGTGTGTGTAGTTGCAGCTAACTCCTCAGACTGGCCGGCTACTGCCTTTGATGTCTTTGGTACTGCTGATGTTGTTGTTGGACTGATTTCTTCATAAGCAAGTCCAGTGGAAGATCCCCATAGATGAAATTTTTTCAACTTCTTTGCTCAGCTTCTCTACCGACTCCTTTGATGCCTGAGTCTTTCTCATCTTCTTGACCTGTTTGCCCAAATCCTTGATGACCTTTCCATGTGTAGCTAGAGTCTCTATGATGACCTTCTGGTTTCCCAGAATTTTGTTCAGTGTTTCCTCCACTGACGGAGGTACCTGAGGATCTGCTGGGGCTGATGACTGTGCTGCAACAACACTGGATATGGCAGTCAGCTTTGTAGTAGCTATCTGCATCCAGTTGTTGAGACTTGCCAATGTTTGGGAGACTCACAGCGTAGTCTGAGGGTAAGTAGAGAACGTCGACACTGATAATGGTACTGATTGTCTGGCTGAAGTAGGAGGCCCAGAAAATGAAGGTGGCATGGTTGTTGTTCCGGTGAATGTACTGGCTACTGTGGAAGGCTCGGCAATGGAATCAGTAGCCACTACTGCTAGCTCTTCAGACTGGCCAGTATAGGTAGTAGCTTTACCCTTGAACTTAGGGTTGTCATCTCCCTGGAGGTGGTACCATGAAAAAGGCTTCTTTTCCTTCACCTCTACATCATAATTCCTTGAATCTACCTCTTGATCTTGGAAGTACTCTATGAGGAAATTGGGTAGGGATGTGACCTCTCTTCCTTCTGGACCGCTTTGGAAATATTGTAAAACATCAGAGCTACCACATTTATAGGATACCCAACCATGATGGAAGCCACTAAAACTGCACGGGGAATTGGGAGGATTTTTTCATTAATGTAAGGATCGAGCCAGTTGCACATGAATGTTTTCCACCCTTTGGCTTCAAAGTTTAGGGTGGCTCGGACTATTTGAACACCTGTGGTGAGCCATGGAGGTGTTGTCCTTGGGGCTGCTAGAATCTCAGCTAGCCATGGTCGAACTGCATCACCCATAGCTAGATTTTCCAAATACTGCACTGCTTCAACTTCTTTGAATCCCACATATTGGTTCAGTGTATGGGCGTCAAAGCGAATTTTTAAATTTCGGACTTTTGTCACCTTGGTACCCTTTTTGATGTGAGAAACTTTAGCATAGAATTCTTTGACCAGGTGCTCATTTGAATCTATCACGCTGGAGGTGAACCATTTCCATCCTTTGCGCTCTTGGAATTGTTTGAGAACATTGGGGTCGTGCTTTTTCAAGTCTTTTGTCAAGAATTGTCGCTCATGAGTGAGCGACCTCTGTGACCACCATTCTCTGAATTTAGCAAAGGCCTTGGCGCTGACGAACCTGTCTTCCCATATCTCAGGCCTCCTTGATCTTTCCAACCTTCCCACTGCAGTGTCATCCCCTCTCCCATTTTCCGGGATCTTATCATCATCATCCAAATTAATGGGATTAGCAGGAGCAGATGGTGGAGAGGGTTCAAAGGCTTGACCCCCCCCCCCCCCCCCCCCCCCCCCTTCTGAACCTTCAGAAGAACAGGAAGAGGAGGTTGTTTCGTTGACAAGGCGAAGTCTCCCTAGGAATTCTTGTGATTGGGCTTCCGATTGTGCTTGCACTGAGTTACCCTCAAAATCTTCCCCGGATGGGAGGTACTCACAAGTGTCTGAAGGTTCAGGAGGTGGTATATTATCTATAGCTTTCTTTATTAAGACCTTTTGAATTGATAGTGGTAGGTTGGGGTTGCCTCGGCCTCGGCATCGGGAGGATTCTGCCCTCCCTTTTGAAGTATCTCCTCTACCTCGTGATCGAACCATTGTCTGCAACACATATGTATTAGAAATCAGTTAGAATTGGAGCTCATAATGTATATAGAATCGGGACTCAAATTGCAGTAAACAGTCTCAGAAGTGGGTAGTGTGGACCGCACAAAAGTGAGTGCAGCCGCATACTGCCCAGTGTGGGCAGTACAAAAATGAGTGCGGCCGCATAATGCCCAGTGCGGACCGCAAAAAAATGAGTGTGGCTGCACAACCCCAGGTTCAGACTACTGGGGTCTCTAAAGTTGCCTCAGTGAAGACCGCAAAAAATTGTATGCGGCCGCACAAACCCATTGTGGATCGCATAATTTTGAGTGCAGCTTCACACTGTATTACTGGGTCTCTAAAGTTTAAACTGTGCGAACCGCACAAAATTGAGTGTGGATGCATAAGTCTACAGCGGACCGCATAAAATTGAGTGCAGCTGCACAATATCATTAATCATAAATGCCCTAAACTTAGGGTACTGCGGACCCGCACAAAAATGTATGCGGCCGCATACCCTAGTGCGGACCTCACAAAAATGTGTGTGGCCGCATAATTCAATTAAGATCGGCACTAACTTATGATTTAAACAGTGATTTCACTAATTAAGCATGGTTTGTGGAAATTAAGCATGATTAACTACTTACTCATGCCCCATTAAGCATTTAAAACACTACCCACATGATGTTAAGCAAGATTTAACCATCTATTGACAATTTAGGCATGAACTTAACCCTATCTAAAAAACTAAAATAAAGAAAAAAAAAGAAAAAAAAGAATCTAAAGCATTAAAATCAACATACCAGTAATGAATATGCAGATAAGATTCACACTAGATGAAATGAGAGAAGATTGAGAGCAAAGGGAGTGTGCATTGTGCTAGGTTGGTCTCAGAATGTCAAAGTTTGTAAAGTGTGAAAATTTTAGGAAAGTCCTATTTATACTTTGACCAGGCTGGCCCACTAACTTAATTGAGTGCGGCCACACAATTTTGGTGTGGTTCACACTCCTTACATGTTCCTTGAATTGGTCATGCGGTCCGCATAAAAATGACTGCGCCCGCATAATTCGTGCGGTTCGTAAAATTTTGTGTGCGGCCACAAATCCTTAAGGAATTTTGTCAGGCCAAACTTCAGAGACTTGGCATTTTTCATCTTTCAGTTGTGCGACCGCACACAGAATTGTGCTGCCGCAATGTGCTTGTGTGGTCCGCATAATTCTGCTGCGGTCCGCACAGTTTCAACACTTAGCATATTTTTTCCTTTCAAATTTCCTGCAATGCACACCTGCATACACTTCACAACCAGTTAGCCCAAAACAATGCCTAATCTAAAAAAATAAAATCAAGAGAAAGAAAAACACATGGGTTTCCACCCAAGAAGCGCATGATTTAACATCGCGGCAGGATGCATGTTACCATCATTCACTTGAAATGGAGCAATGCCACGATGTGGCAATTATCAACCTTACCAAGATAGTGCTTCACCCTGTGCCCATTGACTCTAAATACCTCACCATTATTATTTTTCAAATCTAGAGCACCAAAAGGTGTCACATGTACAACTTCAAAAGGGCCACTCCACTTTGATTTCAGCTTTCCCCGAAACATCTGCAACCGAGAGTTGAATAAAAGGACAAGGTCACCTTCTTTGAATTCTTTATTTCGGATATATTTATCGTGGATGTACTTCATCTTGTCCTTATATAAGGACGAACTGGAGTAAGCATGGAACCGGAACTCATCAAGTTCATTCAATAGCTCCACCCTAAGATTTGTAGTTATATCTCACTCAAGGTTCAACTTCTTCAACGCCCACATGGCCTTATGCTCTAGTTCCACCAGGAGATGACAAGCTTTCCCGAACACCAACCGATACGGAGACATACCAATTGGTGTTTTGTAAGTTGTTCTATAGGACCAAAGAGAATTGTTAAGTTTTTTCGACCAATCAGTCTGGTTCGCAGTAACAGTCTTTGATAGAATACTCTTGATCTCCCGGTTGGAGACTTCATCATGTCCACTTGCTTGGGGGTGATAGAGGGTTTACACTTTGTGAGTGACACCATACTTGGAGAGTAAAGTGTCGAAGGCTTTGTTGCAAAAGTGTGATCCCCCATCACTAATGATGGCCCTAGGAGTACCAAACCTTGTGAATATGTTATATTTCAATAAAGCTACCACACTTCGAGCTTCATTGTTGGTCAAATACGCAACTTCAAACCATTTGGACGCGTAATCAACAGCTACCAGAATATAGGTGTTCCCATATGAGCTCACAAGTGGACCCATAAAATTGATGCCCCACACATCAAAAATATCAATCTCAAGGATGGTGATGAGAGGCATCTCATTTTTCTTGGATATCCCACCAGCCCTTTGGCATTTATCACAATGCTTAACGAGCTCGCTAGCATCCTCGTAAATGGTAGGCCAATAGAATCCACAACTTAGGACCTTAGTAGAATTTCTCGCTCCACCATGGTGACCACCATATGGGGAGGACGACAAGCTTCAAGAATACCCAATTGTTCTTCTTCTGGTACACATCTCGAGATAACATCATCAGTGCAAATTTTGAAGAGATATGGATCATCCCAATGTAGTCCAGGAAGTCCCGTTTGAGCTTCTTCCTTTGGTTTGAAGAGAACTCATTCAGGACAATGCAGCTCACAAGATAGTTGGCCACATCGGCAAACCAAGGCATCCCGATCATAGACATGGAAAGGAGTTATTCGTCCGGAAATGAATCATTGATCTCAGGGCCATCATGGGGCCTCCCCTCCTTCTCCAATCGAGAAAAGTGGTTCGCCACTTGATTTTCACCCCCCCCCCTTGCGGTCTTGGATTAAGATCAAATTCTTGTAGAAGAAGTACCCACCGCATAAATCTTGCCTTAGAGTCTTTTTTGCTCATCAAATAACGAAGTGCAACGTGATCGGTGTGAACAATCACTTTGGTACCCATTAGGCACAGGCGGAACTTTTCCATAGCAAAGACAATGGCTAGGAGTTCTTTCTCGGTCACCATATAATTGACTTGGGCTTTGTTCATGGTATTACTAGCATAGTGGACCAGATGGAAGATCTTTTTAATTCTTTTCCCCAATACCGCTCCAACCGCCACATCGCTAGCATCGCACATGAGCTCAAATGGTAAGCTCCAATTTGGCGCGGTAATAATAGGAGTGGTAGTCAACTTATATTTGAGTAGTTCAAATGCCCTCATACAATCTTCATTAAACAGGAACTTGGCATCTTTCTCCAATAGTTTGCACAAGGGGTTTACCACCGTAGAGAAATCCTTAATGAACCGGCGGTAAAACCCCGCGTGAACTAGAAAGCTCATCACTCCCTTGACGGAAGTATGGGGAGGGAGTTTGGATATAACTTAAGTTTTTGCTTTATCAACCTCAATACCATTCTTGGATATCTTGTGGCTGAGGACAATGCCCTCCTCGACCATAAAGTGACACTTCTCCCAATAAGCACCAAGTTAGTTTCTTCACAATGTGCCAATACCTTATCCAGGTTGTCCAAACACTCTTCAAAAGAATCCCCCACAACAGAGAAATCATCCATGAAAACCTCGAGAAAGTCCTCCACCATATCAGTGAAAATTTCCGTCATACACCGCTGAAAAGTTGTCGGTGCATTGCATAACCCGAACGGCATGCGCGAGAATGTGAAAGTTCCATACAGACAAGTGAAAGTGGTCTTCTCTTGGTCTTCAGGTGCAATAAAAATCTGGTTATATCCGGAATACCCATCCAAGAAGCAATAATAAGCACGTACGACTAACCTATCCAACATCTGATCAAGAAATGGAAGCGGAAAATGGTCTTTCCGAGTAAATTTGTTCAGCTTCCTATAATCCATGCACACTCTCCTTGCGGTGATAGTTCTTGTGGGGATCAATTCATTTTTGTCATTTGTTATCACAATAATGCCCCCTTTCTTTGGGACACATTGCACCGGCGAGGTCCAAGAACTATCGAAAATGGGGTAGACAACCCCAGCATCCAACCACTTGATGATCTCTTTTTTTACTACCTATTGCATGGCCTCATTCAATCTTCTTTGAAGTTCCACGGAGGGTTTGGCATCCTCTTCCAATATGATTTTGTAAATGTAAGAGGCGGGTCTTATACCCCGAATATCCGCCAAAACCTATTGATTTCTTCCTCATTTAGAGCACCGCAAGGGTAGAATCTACCTGCACATTAGTTAAGCACGAGGAAAGAATAACAGTAAAAGTGGAACAAGGGCCTAGAAACTCATACCTGAGGTGTGAAGGCAAAGGCTTTAACTCCAATGTGGTAGGCTCCTCGATTGAGGGATTTGTTGGTGGAGTCTTCCAGTTTTCAAGGTCTAAGGAAAGTTTTCGAGGCCCATATGTATATGATCCCATTCCTTGCAAAGCATTGACACATTCTACAAAGCTTTCCCTTCATCCTTATCATGATTCAATAACACAACTTCCAAGGTATCTTAAACATTTATCACAACACCAGTGTCATCAACAATTACTTCGGTCACAAGATCTACAAATGAACACACTTCGTTGCTATTGGGATGCCTCATTGATTTACAAACATGGAACATAACTTTTTCATCACCCACCCGGAAGGTGAGCTCACCTTCTTCCACATCAACTAAGTCCTTCCCTGTAGAAAGGAAAGGCCTCCCCAAAATTATTAGCACCTCGTAGTCAACCTCGCATTCAAGTATCACAAAATATGGGGGAAGTATGAACTTGTCGACCCGAACTAACACATCATCAATTATCCCCAATGACCTCTTCATTGTCTGGTCCGCCATTTGCAACCTCATGGATGTGGGTCTTGGTTTCCCAATCACCAACGTTTTGAACACATAATAGGGCATCAACTTAATGCTTTCCCCCAAGTCACATAAAGCTTTGGCAAAATCGGCACACTCAATAGTGCACGGATTGTAAAAGCACCGGGGTCTTCCAACTTTGGAGCCATGGAATTCACAATGGCACTCACTTGATGTGTCATTTTGATCGTTTCAAAGTTCATTGATCTCTTCTTTGTTAGAAAATCCTTCATGAACTTGGCATAACCCGACATTTTTTCTAAGGCTTCAACCAATGGCACATTGATGGACAAACTTTTCATCATATCAATGAATTTGTTGAATTGATTCTCATTGTTTTACTTTGCGAGTCTTTGAGGATATGGAGGAGGAGGACTTGGAAACGGAGCCTTGGAATTTGGCACAACTGGATCTGGTATGTCTATTACATGCTCCCTAGACGGGTTCACATCATCTTGTGTCTCCTCCACATTTTCATAAATGCTGATCCTCACCTCATCATTTGCTTGAACTTCATTGTTTGTCTCATCATCATCTTGAACCAACACATCATCATTCACATTCTTTCTTTGGTTTGAGGTACTAGCAACTCCACCTCTCCCACTTCTTATTGTCATGGTCATAGCCTGCCCTGTATTGTTTCCACCATTCGGGTTCATCACCGTATCACTTGGTAGTGCCCCCTTAGGGAGAGTATTCAAATCTTGAGAAATTTGGCCAAGTTGGACCTCCAAGTTGCGGATAGAAATGTTGTGGGAGGATAATTTCACATCGGAGTTGGCGTTTTTCTCCATCATTTGCTTAAACATGTTCTCAATCTGTCCTATTTCATTATTGGAAGAACTAGGACCTTGCGACAGATATGGAGGCGGGTTGTTGGGTTGTTGATACATCGGGGCCCTTTGAAAGCCCGACCCCCTATTTTCTTGATTGCTATTGTTCCAACCCCCTTGATTATTATTGCCTCCCCAATTACTTTAATTGTTTCCACCCCGATTGCCTTGATTATTGCCTCCTAATTTCTTTGATTACCTTGATTGCCCCAATTATTTTGATTACCTTGATTACCCCAATTGTTTTGATTGTTATTGTTCCCCCAATTTCCTTAGTTGTTGTTATTTCCACCACTCCAATTACCTTGGTGGCATTGGTTGTTCCAGTTTCCTTGGTTTCCCTGTGATCTCCATTGTTGTTGATATGGAGCATTGCTCATTTGACCTTGATAATTGTTGACATATTGAACCTCTTCATCTTTCTCATCATATGCATCATCTTGATTAAACCCACTACTACTTTGCTCAAATTGCTCCGGATGGTTTTGTACTTGTTGACCTCGTTGTCTTCTCTTGTTTACCATCATGTTCACTCTTTCCATAGCATTCACCTGTTTCGGCCCTTGAACCTGTTGAAGCTGAGCCTTGGCCAATTGATTCATGGTGGTTGTCAACTCCGTAATAGCTTGCCCATGATCAGGTAGCTCCTTGTGTAGGTGAATAACATTTGGGTCATCCTGAGGAATATTTGCTCTATTTTGCTACGCCGAATAGGTATCCACCATCTCATTCAATATTTCACAAGCTTCAGAATACGACGTGTTCATGAAGTTACCCCCAGCGAGTTGATTTACAACACACTAATTCATTATGTTGATCCCCCTGTAAAAGGTTTGTTGGATCATGGCCTCGGTCATATCGTTGTTAGGCATTCCTTGACCATGGTACGATACATTTCCCAAATCTTGTGCAATGGCTCGTTTGACTCTTGTATGAAAGCCAAAATGTCATCTCTTAGCGTAGCCATGTGCCCCAGAGAAAAGAATTTTGCAATGAACTTCTCGGCCAACTCATCCCAAGTGTGGATGGAATGGTTGGGCAATCTCTCTAGCCATTCCAAAGCTTTTCCCCGTAGAGAAAAGGGAAATAACATTAACCTCAATGCATCCTCAGAGACATTCGTTTGCTTGCTCCCCTAACATATATAAACAAAAACTTTGAGATGCTTGTAGGCATTTTGTTGTGGAGCTCCTGTGAAGAAACTCCGTTGCTCAAGCAGTGTAAGCATGACATTGGTTATTTGAAAGTTGCCCGCCCTAATCTAGGCCGGGACTATTGCACTTGCATAGGTCGGTGTGCTTCTCTTGGTTGAGGTGGGGGAGGGTTTGGCACATTATCATGAGGCGGTCAGCCTCTCCTTTATACTTGAGGCTCGAGATGAACCTCATCCACATTCTCATCATAACCTCCTTCACCAATGGTATATTTCCGAGGGGCTCGTTGTTAAGGGCCATTTCGTACCTAAAAGCAATTGACAAACAAAATTAGTGAAACAGAAGGAAAGAAAGACAAAACCAACAAATACTTAGATATATAGTTAAATACGTTAACTCCCCGGCAAGGGCGCCAAAAAATTGATCGCGGCCAAACCCAAACTACTATTTAGTAGCGAGGCAGTCAATGCAATAATAACCCAACCAAGATCGGGATCGAATCCACAGGGAGTTAATAATTTGAATTAGGTTTATATCTTAGTGAGATGTGAGTTTTGACTTTAATTGTACTTCCACAAACTTGGTTGGTATTCTACTTCTATTTTTACTCTATTGATTGCAATTAATAAAACTAAGGACAATATTTTTGTTTTGGGGTTTTCAAATGTTTAAAGGGGCTAGGGTCGTGACTTATACCTAGGTGGTTATTTAATGGGTTGTAATTTCCAGGCAAGCTTGATTATTTAGGGTCGTAATATAGTTATCATACCCAGTTACTCACTCTATACCTCTCGGTAGTTTGAGTGATCTTGCTCAATTTGGCTTTCTCAAGTCCAAATGGGTATTCATACAAATCAAGTGATATTAGCTCAAGTTGGGTATTACTATCTCTAGGTTTAATCCATTAATTGGGGCTATCAATTTCTTGAGTTCACCCCAATTCCTTGTTAGCCAAGTTTTTCTAGACTTAGTCCCACTTTCTCAAGCAGAGACTAAGTTATTTAGGCATGAATCAATGTTTGAAACCATTAATCCTTGAGTTCTAGCAAGAACTAGGCTAAATATCACTAACCCAATCACTAACAAGCCCTAAATCAAACACCCATTAAATACCCACACTAGGGTTGGGTATCAACCCTAGCTATGGGTTTAGCTACTCATGAAAATTGTAGAAAGTAAAGAAGAATTGAATATAGAATCCATAATATTAGATTATGGGATGAAAATCTAGAGTTTAGAGACAAATCTAGTACAAAATTGCCAAAAGCAGTAAAAGTAGACGGCACAGGTACTCCTCTAAAACATAACTTCACCTAAAAATGACAAAATGTTCTATTTATACTAAGTTGAAAATATCTTAAAAAAATTGCGAAGGTTGTACGGCCGCATAATTCTGAGTGCGGTCACACACTTTCTTCTGTGGCCACATAATTATGGTGCTGCCCGCATTCTTGACTTTGAACTCTGGCTTTGGATGGACTTTTGCATACCGCACAAATCTGAATGTGGTCGCACTCTTGATTATGCGTTCGCATAAAAGTAATGCGGTCCGCACTTCCTTTACCTTGGACGTAAACCAACTCTCTGAATCATCATTCCTGCGGATTGCACAATTATGTGTGCAACCGCGCTTGACATCCTACCAGAATCATCAAAAACACCGATCCAGGATCGTTTACCCAATATGTTGACCGTGGTCAACTCTATCCATATTTTAGTCAAAATTTCATATAAAAGTTATTCGAAAAGCGACACAGACCATGCACGCAAACCAAGAAACATAAAATGAAGCTATGGGAGGTTTCAAATCATGAAAATAAGGGCTAATGATCAAAACAATCTATCGTCGTCACAAATAGAAGAAACGTTTTCCACAAAATGACGATAGCGTCCAGCTAAACCTAAGAAACTCCTGATCTCTCTAGCGATAGAAGGTATGGTCCAAATATGTATTTTCTCTATCTTCTTTGGGTCAACCTTGATCCAATCATTAGGTCTGAATCAATAGTAGGAATATCCACACTAACATCTCTAACAAAGGCCAGATACGCGAAACATCCCTTCTCAACCATCCGTTGAGCCTTCAGAAATCACTACTAAAAAATCAGGTTTTAGGACAGACAAATTTCGTAGCTAAACAGAAACATCCATTTCTAATATCATTTAGCGATGGATTAATAACGGATTATCAAGAAATTCTGTTAGCTACGAGCATTTTAGCGACAGATTAGCAACGACGTTCATAGCTAATTCCAATTTTTTGTTGTATTGAATAAAATTATCCTGCTAGCAGTGTGACCAAGAGAAACCTTCATTCTAAACTTGGAAACTCGATATAGCCAACGTCATCGTCTTAGCGCGACAATCAAGAATAACATGATAAGGAAATAGCCTATCCATATCTAGAATAACATCAAAATCCACCATATTAAGCAACAAGAGATCAACCCTAGTCTCATAACCTCCAATAGTAACCACACAAGGCTGATATACACGATACATCACAATAGAATCACCAACAATTGTGGATACATAAACAAGAATAACTAGAGAACCATACATATCATCACAACATCTAAGGCCACTGCCTCGTGTCTACCGAAAAAGCATATCATCGAGCCGGACCACCACAAACCCTAACCCATTCATCTAGGACGACCTTTGGTTACATGACCTCCCCCTCTAGCCGACTAGGTAGGGTATGAAGCAATCAATACGAGAACCACTGCCTGAGAAGTCTATGAAGTTGTGCCTCTAGGAAGTCTGGGGCAATATCTCCTCACAAGGCCAAACTCTTCGCACTCAAAACAACCCCTAGCTGATGGAGGCTAGTGAAGTTGAATTTGTCTCTAGTGTCTCGGGTAACCACTAGAAGAACCCTAAACAGACGAAGCGTAGTTGTCACACCCCGAACCTGGGTGGAGGGGGGGACCGACACCTAGTGCCTCACATATCCTTTCGTACTAACTTGCAACTAAGGGACTCTGAATACATGATGTCATACTTTGGCCATGGTCCACATTGCAAGACAACTGCGAATGCTGACTAAATGTCAACATAGAACTGGGCCGACAAGGCCGTCATAATTATTACAGCTGACAAACCAACCAAATATACATACAAGGCCTGCAAGCATAACATATTGCACTAACTGATAGGATATATCTACAAGCCTCTACTGATGGATATACTGTGATTGGAACAGTTACCCGACCTACTCATAACATATATACATATATATACAATATGTATGTAAGGCTCTAGACCCGGAAACTCTGAAAGGCATGGAGCTTACCGATCAAGCTGAACTCGGGCAACACTTAATGAGGAGGCCTACCCGTCTGTCTGTCTGAACCTGAACGCATGAAATGCAGCGCCCTAAGAAAAGGGACGTCAGTACGAAATAATGTACTGAGTATGTAAGGCAGTATACTGAAAGCTGAAACTGAACTGATAATATAATAACTGCAAGTAGCTGGAAGTTAAAGATA
>ML387878.1:0-73365 GCA_005239525.1 Nicotiana knightiana | reverse complement strand
CCAAATCATGAAATCTCCTTTTTTTTTTTTTTTTTTTTTTTTTCTTTTGCTCTGCTTTTTCATTGTGATGATTTAGAGTTGTTGCACCTAACATAATAGTGAAATACTTTAGAATATTTCTTTTTACAATTTCTTTCTAGATGCCACGAAATTCTACTCAGACTACTCCTCACAAAATGCTGATCTTTTTCTTTATTCTGAACCAAAAGCCACAAGCAACTTTTTGACAATATAGATTGTCCATATTAAAATTTCCAAGTCTGGCCAAGTTGTTAAAGCTAGCTTTATCCAATTAGATCAATTTATCAACAATTATCAACCAAAACTAAACAATCTAATGCAGTTAATTGCTAAAAAAATTGTGTAAGGCAGGAACTTGACAGTGACACAAGAGATGTTAAGAATCAAATGGTCATATTCTTTTCATTTTCCAATAAAAACACCAGCTCACAAAATAATCAATACAATACACAACTTATACACACCTTGACTAATTTATTCTGTATTTATTACCACCTATCTCCTATCAGTACAGGTACTTGGAAACTCTGTTCGTTAATGTTTAGGCGTGTTATTTGTGGCTTGAATTGTTTCCTTGTATTTTTAGGAAACCCATAATCCCTATAAGTTTAAGAAAAACTCATTGTCCTAATAGATTTGGGAAAGAAAAACTTATAGTTCTTGTCAAATTGGGAAATCTTTCTCTTGAAGGTTTGGGTCTATTTGGCGTCTATATATAGGGGTTTTAGTTGGGGATTCTAAATATTGTGTTGTGTTTTTTTTCTCATTCATAGTGAAAAACTCTCTCTACTTCTGCCTCGAGGATAGGGCTTAGCCGAAACTCGTTAAATCCTTGTGTTGATTTTTCTTGTCTATTTGCTTTGTGTGTGATTGTGTGCTAGTTAACCCACGATCTTCCGCAACAATTGGTATCAAAACAAGGTTTGGGTTTCTACATATAATCTAGGGTTAAGATGTCTTCATCATCTTCAACAAAGTACGAAGTAGAGAAATTTGACCCGGGTTCTAGTTTCAGTCTAGGGAAGATTAGGATGAAACCGTCCTTGGTGTTACAAGGGTTATGGAAGGCAATTGATGAGGATTTTCCTGAATAGATGACAGAGATAGAGAAGGCTAACCTGAAGGAGAGGTATTTGAGTGCGATCTTCATGAGCGTTACAGATAGCGTGCTTCAGGAATTTGCGGAAGAAACTTCTGCAGCAATGGCATGGAAGAAGCTGAAAGATCTATATTCTATGAAATCGCTGACAAACTGCCTCTACCTGAAAAAGATGTTATGCAATCTCCATATGAATGAAGGTACACCTATTAAAACTCACCTTGATGAGTATAATTCCATTATAATGAACCTGAAGAACGGGATATCAAAATTGAGAGTGAGGATCATGCCTTTGATTGTGTTATATTCTTTACCACCGTCTTATGATACTTTTGCCAGTACACTGCTATATGTGAAAGTTAATATGTCACTGCAAGATGTTAGTAATGCACTAAAATTTAAAGAGTTGAAAAAAAGCTTTCTAAACAGTAGAATTAAGAGTGAGGGTCTTGTGATTAGATGAAGAACACAACAAAAGGACTTTAACAGGAAAAAGTCAACGGCCAGATAAAAGTCTAAAGCAAGGAAGCAAAACTATTATGAGTGCGGGGAGCATGGCCGCTACAAGAGAGATTGTCATAAGTTGAAAGAGAAAAGAGGGAAGCAAAAAATAAATAATTTGGCAATAGTGTTGACACTGGCAATAAGTACGCAGCATGATCCTCCTCTGAACAGTAAACACAAGCTCTCAATTATTGTTTACCTCCTCAACTGGAGAGAATATATATATATATATATATATATATAATGGTCCTCACCAGATAGGTCATTACAACTCAAATCAGGAAAACTTATGAATACACTAGCATATGATACTGCCGAGTTGAACGACCCGATCCCATAAGAGTATGATACTGCTGAGGACAACGGCCCAATCCAATAAGAGTATGGTACTCTCGAGGCGAACGTCCCGATCCTATAAGAGTATGATACTGTCGAGGCAAACGGCCTGATCCCATAAGAGTGTGTTACAAATATTCTGCCGAGGTGAACGACCCGATCTCATAAGAGTATGATAATACCGAGGCGAATGGCACGATCCCATAAGAGTGTACTACAAATATCCTACTGAGGCGAATGGCCCGATCCCATTAGAATAAGAAGCTTTAATGGAATCTTGACCCCACTCACTAATAAACGTGTGAGTTATGAAATTTAAGGAAGCCCTTCGATGAAAACACACAACGCGAGAGAAATTAGTAAGGGGAGCACAATTATTTCGCGGCTAGATCAAGTAGCTCGTCAAATCTCTACAATAACGAGTCTATAAATCTATGCAAGTCTAGTCTCAGGTCGCAACACACAATAAAGGAATTCAATAGGCAAGGATAACTCAAATAGTAGAATTAAAGCATTGCGTAAACCTAAGTCTACCCGAACAAATTAGGAATCCTAGCATATGTACGGACACTCGTCACATCATACATGTGTATCACCCATAACATGTAGCACATAAGAACATAACACCTACGGGGTAAATTCCCCCTCACGGGGTTAGACAGGAGGCTTACCTCGTTCCGAAGTTCCATAATCGGCTCCAACACCTCTCTAGCACCTCAAACCATCGCCCATCGGTCCAACTAGTCAAATAATGTGCAAACCAGTAAAAATATACTTTAATACTCATAATTAATCAATTTATAACAATCCTCAACTCCGCTCGAAAAGTCAACAAAGTCAACCCTCGCGCACACATGCCTGAATTTCGAAAATATACAAAGATAAACTTTACCCATAACATTATGAACTCAAATATATGATTTATTCCTAATTCCATTTCCAAAATCGTGGTCAAATCAAAAAAAACCAATATATAGGTTTTCTCTTGAAATCCCACAATTTCCATAGTTTTTCATGTATTTACAAGCCGAAATTCATATATTTAACTCACAACTTGTAGAAATTACTTACCTCATGATTGACGAAGAAAATGGCGCTCCAAGGTTAGGTCCCATGGAAGGAATGAAATGAAAATGAGCCAAACCCACGTACTTAACAAAGCCTTCTGCCCAGCGATCATCGCACCCGCGATCACTTGACCGCATTTGCGCTCCCATAGGTGCGGTCCAAATATCGCATCTGCGAACACCCCTCCTGCCTCCAGATCTTCGCTTTTGCGGACAAGAGTACACTTCTACAGGTCCGCTTATGCAAAATTCCTCCGCTTCTGTGCTTCTTCAATTCAGCCCAAGGCCCAGTTCCGCTTCTGCGGAATACTCTTCGCACCTGTGAATGCGCACCTCCGCTTGAACCTTCACATTTGTAGAAAACCACGCCTCTTCACTTCTGCACTTCATTTCCCGCGTTTGCGAGCCCACATGTGCGGTAAATTTCTCACACCTACGAATCCAACCAGCCTCAATCCCAACCGATTTTGCGACCCCTAGTGCGCTCCTGTGGTCTGGCACCTGCAGCCATAAATTCGCAGGTGCGATCATACTAGAAGCCTTAAGCTTCAGCAATTCCTTAAGTCCAAAACTTGATATGATTCGTACTCGAGGCCCTCAGGACCCCATCCAAACATACCAACAAGTTCCAAAACACATAGTGAACCTAGTCGAGGACTAAAATAATATCCTAATGGTAGGCTATAGTCTCGTGTTTTAGTCGCTTATTGTACTCTAATTTACTACACTTTATTGAGCTTGAGCTTTAATTGCTATTATTTTGTACTAATTTGGCGTTATGCCTTGTAGGAGGATTCTGAGTTATGTAGATACTACGGAATGAATTTGACCTATTTGGAGCTTTGAAGTCTGAGTAAAGCCCAAAGGATTAAGTTGGGATTGCGTCTGGGGTCGAAAACCACATTCGGATATCAAAAATTCAAGAAACCTCCTGTCACGACCCAAAATACATTAAGGTCGTGATGGCGTCGGACACCACTGTCGGGCAAGCCAATCATTTAAATAGTTAATAAAATCTTTATTTTTAAAAATTCTTGAAGTCATTCCTTTTTCATTTTGTTAAATAATAATTAGCGAACTTTCACTGAGAAATCAACAATATCTTTGGAAAATTTAAATAGTGAATACATCCCATAATTTTCCCAGAACCCGGTGTCACAAATGCATGAGAAAATATCTAAGAATTATACATGTACTACAATACTTGTCCGAAATACAAACTGGACAAGGAAGTTAAAATAAATACAATACATCTGAGGAAGACTCTGCCGGCTGCGGGTCGTCTCCGGATGGTGAAGCTCGTCTAAGTCTGCATGTCAATCACATCACTGCGTCAAGCAGGTCCACTATCTATGAATGTACCCATGCAATAAAAATGCACATCAAGTGTAGCATAAGTACGAAAACAACGTGTACTCAGTAAGTATCCCGCCTAACCTCGAAGAGGTAGTGACGAGAGGTCGACTTTGACACTTACTAGATGTCCAACAATATCAAGTGCACTAAAGAAATGAATTAATATAAAGCAATGTAAATACATAAGACATACAAGTATCGATTATGTGGTACATTTTCCCTCTTTACAATTTACTCAACTCTCTACTAGCAAGTTCCCTCCGTAGCCGAAGCATATGAATAAATATAGTGGATTTCATGAAAGAGACTGTCATAATCCAAATCAGGGGGAAAACCCTCGGACGAACTGGCTTTTTGCCAAATATTTCGCACGATTCCATGGGGATGGTGTATATTTATAGGAAATGTCAAGGCAAACGACCCGATCTAACATAAAAGTAAATTGTGCACTGTCGAAGGATCGAACGACGCGAACCATAGATGCATCTATTAACCTGTCGTGGCGTACGGTCCGCTCCCATGAGAGTGTGGTACATAAATCCTACCGAGGCGACCGACCAGATCCCATAAGAGTGTGGTACATAAATCCTGCTGAGGCAAACGGGCCGATCCCATAAGAGTGGTAGAAAGGAATCACCCCGCTCGCGGAATATAAATTGCGAAGCGATCACACATAAGCATACACATTCAAACAGTCCATCCCGTCTATATCGGGAAACAATTACCCAATAAATGAAAATTCGCTTTTAATGGTCACAAATATAGTATTTAAATCTTATTCTAGAAATTCGTTTGTCAAGTTCGATAAGGTTTAAACATTTTGAAATTCGTCAGCAAAGATACAAGTAAAGCAAATAAAACATGCTTTCGGGTCCTAGACTACCCGGACATAAGCATAATGTAGCTACGCACGGACTCCCGTCACTTCGTGTGTACGTAGCCCCCACAAATAGTAGCACATATTCAATTAGTGCACCTATGGGGACAATTTCCCTTCACAATGTTAGAAAGGAGACTTACGTCGCTCCGAAGATTCATAACCGGCCTCCAAGCCCTTCCCACGACTCAAATTGATGCACAACGCCCCAAAACTATCCAAATAACAGGCAAACAATTGAAAATATACTCTAATACTTATAACAATTTAATTTATATGAATTCCTAACTCCGCTTGGAAAGTTGAAAAAATTACCCTCGAGCCCACATGCCCGGATTCCGAAATTTTAGAAGATAAAGATTACCCAACACTTTACGAACTCAAATACATAATTTATTCTTAATTTCATGCTCAAGTTCATGGTTGAAATCCAAAAATACACATTCTAGGTATTTCTTCAAAAATCCCAAATTTCCACAAAATTTTCATGCTTTAATCCATATCTAATTCATGTATTTAACTTGAAATGAGTAGAAACAACTTACCTTGACATAGATGACGAAAATCCCCACTTGAAGCATTAGAAGAAATGGCCCAAATCCCGTCTTAAAACACTCCACTGCCCAGCACAGTCCTTCTGTGCGATCGCATGAACTGCCCCGCGATCGCATAGGCCAAATCTCAGGGCCCCCAAATCTTCCTCTATGCGATCGCAAACAATGCCCCGCGATCGCTTAAGCCAAATCCCAGGGCCTCCAAATCTTCCTATATGCGATCACAAACACTGCCCCGCAATCGCATAAGCCAAAACCTAGCAGCCTCCAATCTTGCACTATGTGATCGCAGACCCATTCATGCGATCGCATAGAGTGAAAACCTGTTGCACTCACACCAGAAAACCAGCAATCCTCACAAGGTAAGAATCGACCCGTTGAGCATTCGAAACACGCCCGAGGCCCTCGGGACCTCAACCAAATCTACCAACCAGTCCTAATACCTTATTCGAACTTAGTCGAGCCTTGAAATCACATCAAACAACATCGAAATCACGAATCGCAACCCGATTCAAGCTTAATGAACTTAGAACTTCAAACTTATACATTCGATGTCGAAACCTATCAAATCACGCCTGATTGACCCCAAATTTTGCAAACAATTCACCTTCAACATTACGAACCTGCTCCAACTTTCGGAATCGCATTCCGACCATGGTATCAATATTTCCACTTCCGGTCGGATTTCTCAAAAACCTTCAAATTTCTATCTTTAGCCAAATGACTTAAAAAATAACCTACAGACCTCCGAATTCACTTTCGATTGTGCTCCCAAATCCAGAATCGCCATACGGAGCTATTCCCAGACTAGGAATCCCAAATGGACATCAATATCACTGAAATGCACTTCAACCCAGACTTATGAAATTCTTCTAAAATGCTGACTTCTACAATATGCGTTGAAACGCTCCCGGGTAATCCAAAACCCGATCTGAAAATACACCCAAGTCCGAAATCATCATACGAACCTGCTAGAACCTTCAAATCCCGATTCTGAGTTCGTTTACTCAAAAATCCAATCTTAGTCGATTCTTCCAACATAAGGCTTCTAGAATGAGAATTTTCTTTCCAAATTGACTCTAAACTTCCCGAAATTCAATTCCGACCACACCTACAAGCCATATCACCTTAAATGAAGCTGCTCATAGCCTCAAACCGCTGAACGACGCACTAGGGCTCAAAACGACCGGTCGGGTCGTTACATTCTCTCCCACTTAAACATATGTTCGTCCTCGAACGCCCTAAGAACTGCTCTGGAGTTATCTGAAATCACTGTTTAACACCTCGTGCACCTGCCCGTGCTACCACAACCCAGTTGAGTACACTTGCTCGAACAATTCTGAAGATATCCTCTTCTATTTAGGCAAATGGGCCTTAGAACCAGGTCCTCAACATCCGAAATCCTCTACCAAGCTTGTTTCCAATATATGAACACCATATCAACTACCACCCGATGTACCAGAACATGACTGCACATCTTTGTTGAATTAGCACCATGCACCGCATAATTCATCATCTAACCACAATAACATTCCCTGAACCTTAATAGCCAAAATTTCACGAATCTGATGCTCCCGATGCACCTCATGACATACATATAGGTCCTGTTATAACGCTTACGATACCACGACAACGGAGGAGATGTATAGAAATTCAGAACCAACTGCAAAGTCAACAAATCATTGAATCTCTCCTCCTGACTAGAATCATCATCTCATTATGAACCAACTGTTGGTATTTGTGCTTTAATATATACTTCACATAACCTTATCGCACTGATCCCTGATCCGATAATCTCCTCTCACCCAGTATGAACTGCTCAGACAACAAATCACCCCAAACATGACCAAAAGTCTCACATGATACCACAACGTTCCAATAGGCCATAACTCGAACATGATACATAAAGAAATGACTCAGGAAAAGACTACTCAACTTAAGCAACTTATTATGAACTCTCCTCAGAAAATAGAAAGCAAAACACAACAAAATAGATATAGGGAACCACACTCAACATCACACTATTGTGGCGCACAACCCGATCCGAATAACATGCCCGTGGCGGCGTGCCACCCGATCCAAATAACATAAAATTCACGTAAGAATACACACACCAAGCTAAATTGCTCACTACCACAAATATCGAACATCGGTCACAAGCACGCTAAGTGCACAATACCATCCTGGGGAGACTGATAGAGCCATACACTACAAAACTCAAGCATATCTGAGGCGCGATATATAATCTGAATCTCAAGAGCTATCCTGCTCACATAACATCATCACTACACGGGAACTCAACACATAAGAAATTATCAAGTCGTTTCCCAACTCACACGGCACAACAGAATATTACATGAGATGAACGAAGATGGAACAACATATGTTGTTCTAATACCTTTCCATGAAAAGCAATACCGAAATGAACACGCCTGACTCATACGGAGCCCATAATCATATGTAAATCTACCCACAAACATCGAGTCTACCTTGCTCGCATCGAACTAGGCTAATACCTTTATCTGGGTCCATATTAACCCACTTCCTCTCATAATACGCAAGAACGACCATCGTAGCCGAGAAAAACACCCCACAATCCACAACCGAATGAACCGAACGCCTTTTAGGCGTAAATTCTCAAATAAGAAACATTACACTCCTTTATACTCAGTCCAAATCTTCAATCCATTAAGTGACTACATGTCACAGTCATACGATCATCCCGTGGTAACGCTCCCACGACCTTCCACACAAGGTAGCAAGTCTGCACCTCCACCACTAGCTACACTAACGCTGTAAAACAAATTAAGAACCCATAACTAGGATGCAAAGCCTCTTTCACCAAACACCGATCTCAAGTGACACTAAAGACAACACTAGCTTACTCTAAACATTCAAATCCCTTTTTCTTGCTCATCTGAGCTCATGACATCCTAGTCAACACCGAACCGCAACCTCGATCCTTATTTCTAGTTACATACTTCTTACCGCACCTAACATGCCAATATGAGATAGCACAAGAATTCCATCATGACTTCTGAACTACTAATAGGGTGAACACTTCATCATATAGAAACCTTTTTCTTACCTCAATTCAATTCGCACTTACCGCAAGAATAATGATAACCCCAATCAACACATAGCAACTCAATTCGCACTCACCTTGAGTGACTCCATTCCACGATACCATTTCGTTTCCATACTCATGAACCGTTTCATGCCCTCCTTGCACGCATATTCACATCTTTGACTGGTATACCCATTCTGATAACCCTTCCATGAACCCGAAGTCATTTTCTCCTTTTTATAAACCCCAATGCTACTCCACACGCCGAAGATAACATAGAACACTCCAACCATTTGCTCTTGCCCATGATTATGCTGCAAAAGCTCGATTCTCAACCATGTTGTGGGCTTGAAATCCTTAGACACCACCTTCTAACCTTTGAATCCATTGGAACCATTGTTGAGAGTCACCCACTCTGGCTTGGTCCCGAATGTAATCAACTCTACGGCTTCGCTGGCACCTGAACACCCATCTTGATAAAGCACCCGACTGAATCCCTTCACTTGTAAATTACCTTTCTACTAAGCATAAATCCTTAATCTTCACAAAGCCTAAACCAGATTCAATAAGGCCAACCCTTGCACACCTTTATCAAATCCCATACTCAATTACTATTCTACTCATTTTCCCTTAACTACAATAACTTGCCAATACGCTGACAATACGCAACCCCATGAGAAAATAATCCTGCAACCCAATCGCAGGCGGTGGGACTCTCCCACTTAGCCTGAAGCTGCTCCTTGCACCACTCTATACCCCACCAAAATTCTTTCTTCATTGTTGGCATGATCTTGCTCAACCAACCCGTCAAATTCTTCTAAATTCTCCTGTTAGCATTCCATGAATACTCAAATTCCCTCGCATCATTCACATATTCGGCCTCCTACCGAATAGCCACTAGAATTCCTCGCAGAAACTTGCCAACCACGCGACCGCTAACCTGCTCACAGGAGATAACCCTCCTGCGGAAATTACCAATTGACAGCTTCCAACAATGTTGTACTGCACAATCTCTACGACATCAATGCCCCATCATACACCCATCCTCATTTACCAACTTACCAGTCCGTCCGCTCCTCATGGACATCCACTAAAAGTGCGATAACATCCTCCAACTCACCATTATATTGCATCCTTCTTCATCCCGAACGACTCCTCTCTGTTGTATCTAACCTTCCCCCGAAATAGCCAATAATTCAATTTAAGTCTGTGGATCCCATCATCGTCCACTAAAATTCCCAAATCACTCCAAACTTCCCCTCAAGAGGTGTATCTATCTTACCACATAACTCATATGCTACGCCGCAACTCTCCCACTTTGGTTAAACTCACTCCCGCAAGCAAATACCTGACTTCCTTTTCTTACACCTGGCCTTTTAGAAATTTAACCCTCACCTGACACTTCCCACGTGTCCTTCTTATCCCTTGCTGCCCAGCCGTTGCCTTAGGCCAATAACTATCTTTGTAGCACTTAAAGCAGCAGATCACCACAACTTTAAACCTTTCCGAAGATTATCTTTCTCGAGCCGTCGTTATTAGAAATACTTATTCAATACTGAACCACCACACACCACGACCTCTGACAACCGTTTCTCCAATATTACTTCACAACCCTCTGACCCAATTCTACTGAAGAAACCATAGCACCGACGATCTTAACACCTTCTTTCCAATCAAAAACAGTGATACCACATCACAGATGAATATTCCACCTCGCTTAAAAATACCAAGTCTTATTATTCTTTCAACCCAAATTGAGCATTCATAGTTCAATTGCCTTTCCTCCACCGGAACTAAAATACTGAAATCTCGAGATCACGCTCCATATCTGTAGTACCATTACCATTTTTCAAATTCCCGATTTATAGAAAGCGCTTCGCGACGCGTACGATGGAATAGGAAGAAACGTAGGGATAAGCCTTAAAGGAATCAAACTGCCCGAGAAGGAATCAAGAAGTAAAGTACTCCTAACAGCCCTGTAGCCTCTTGAAGATAAGTACAAACGTCTCCGTACTGATCCGCAAGACGCTACTAGACTTGCTCATGACTCGTGATACCTAAGGGAACCTAGTGCTCTGATACCACGTTGTCACGACCAGAAATCCATTAAGGTCGTGATGGCGCCGGACACCACTGTCGGGCAAGCCGATCATTTAAATAGTTAATAAAATCTTTATTTATAAAAATTCTTGAAGTCATTCCTTTTTCATTTTGTTAAATAATAATTAGCGAACTTCCACTGAGAAATAAACAATATCTTTGGCAAATTTAAATAGTGAATACATCCCATAATTTCCCCAGAACCCGGTGTCACAAGTGCATGAGCAAATATCTAAGAATTATACATGTACTACAATACTTGTCCGAAATACAAACTGGACAAGGAATTTAAAATAAATACAATACATCTGAGGAAGACCCTGCCGGCTGCGGGTCGTCTCCAGATGGTGCAGCTCGTCTAAGTCTCCAAGTCAGTCACATCACTGCGTCAAGCAGGGCCACTATCTATGAATATACCTGTGCAATAAAAATGCACAACAAGTGTAGCATGAGTACGAAAATAACGTGTACTCAGTAAGTATCCCGCCTAACCTCGAAGAGGTAGTGACGAGAGGTCGACTTTGACACTTATTAGAGGTCCAACAATATCAAGTGCACTAAAGAAATGAATTAATATAAAAGCAATGTAAATACATAAGATATACAAGTATAGATTACGTGGTACATTTTCACTCTTTCCAGTTTACTCAACTCTCTACTAGCAAGTTCCCTCCGTAGCCGAAGCATATAAATAAATATAGTGGATTTCATCAAAGAGGCTGTCATAATCCAAATCAGGGGGAAAACCCTCGGATGAACTGGCTTTTTGCCAAATATTTCGCACGATTCCATGGGGATGATGTATACTTATAGGAAATGCTGAGGCGAACGACCCGATCCAACATAAAGTAAAATGTGCACTGCCGAAGGGTCGAACGACGCGAACCATAGATGCATCTATTAACCTGTCGTAGTGTACGGTCCGCTACCATGAGAGTGTGCTACATAAATCCTGTCGAAGCGAACAGCCCGATCCCATAAGAGTGTGGTACATAAATCCTGCCGAGGCGAACGGCCTGATCCCATAAGAGTGGTGGAAAGGAATCACCCCGCTTGCGGAATATAAATTGCGAAGCATTCACACATAAGCATACACATTCAAACAGTCCATCCCGTCTATATCGGGAAACAATTACCCAAGAAATGAAAATTTCGCTTTTAATGGTCACAAATATAGTATTTAAATCTTTTTCTAGAAATTCGTTTGTCAAGTTCGATAAGGTTTAAACATTATGTAAATCGTCAACAAAGATACAAGTACGACAAATAAAACATGTTTTCGGGTCCTAGACTACCCGGACATAAGAATAATAGTAGCTACGCACGGACTCCCGTCACTTCGTGCGTACGTAACCTCCACAAATAGTAGCACATATTTAATTAGTTCATCCATGGGGACAATTACCCCTCACAAGGTTCGAAAGGAGACTTACCTCGCTCCGAAGATTCATAACTAGCCTCCAAGCCCTTCCGACGACTCAAATTGATGCACAACGCCCCAAAACTATCCAAATAACGGGCAAATCAATGAAAATATACTCTAATACTTATAATAATTCAATTTATATGAATTCCTAACTCCGCTTGGAAAGTTGAAAAAATACCCTCGGGCCCACGTGCCCGGATTCCAAAATTTTCGCAGATAAAGATTACCCAACACCTTACAAACTCAAAAACATAATTTATTATTACTTTTATGCTCAAATTCGTGGTTGAAATCCAAAAATACACATTCTAGGTCTTTCTTCAAGAATCCCAAATTTCCACAAAATTTTCATACTTTAATCCATATCTAATTCATGTATTTAACTTGAAATGAGTCGAAACAACTTACCTTGACATAGGTAACGAAAATCCCCACTTGAAGCTCTCCAAAAATTGACCAACCAAGAGAAAAATTAGAAGAAATGGCCCAAATCCCGTCTTAAACACTCCACTGCCCAGCACAGTCCTTCTGTGCGATCGCATGAACTGCCCCGCGATCGCATAGGCCAAATCCCAGGCCCCCCAAATCTTCCTCTATGTGATCACAAACAATGCCCCGCGATCGCGTAAGCCAAATCCCAGGGCCTCCAAATCTTCCTCTATGTGGTCGCAAACACTACCCCGTGATCGCATAAGACAAAACCCAGCAGCCTCCAATCTTGCACTATGCGATCGTAGACCCATTTATGCGATCGCATGAGTAAAAACCTGTTGCACTCACACCAGAAAACCAGCAATCCTCACAAGGCAAGAATCGACCCATTGAGCATCCGAAACACGCCTGAGGCCCTCGGGACCTCAACCATACCTACCAACCAGTCCTAATACCTCATTAGAACTTAGTCGAGCCTTGAAATCACATCAAACAACATCGAAATCACGAATCGCAATATGATTCAAGCTTAATGAACTTAGAACTTCAAACTTCTACATTTGATGCCGAAACCTATCAAATCACGTCCGATTGACCCCAAATTTTGCACACAAGTCATTTTCAACATTACAGACCTGCTTCAACATTAAGAATCGCATTCCGACCCCGATATGGAAATTTCCACTTCCGGTTGGATTTCTTAAAAAACCCTCAAATTTCTATCTTTAGCCAAATGACTTCAAAATGACCTACGGACCTCCGAATTCACTTCTGATCGCGCTCCCAACTCCAGAATCACCATACAAAGCTATTCCCAGACTCGATATCCCAAACGGACATCAATACCACTGAAATGCACTTCAACCCAGACTTATGAAATTCTTTTAAAATGCTGACTTCTACAATATGCACCGAAACACTCCCGGGTCATCCAAAACCCGATCCGAACATACGCCCAAGTCCGAAATCATCATACGAACCTGCTGGAACCTTCAAATCCCAATTCTTAGATCGTTTACTCAAAAATCCAATCTTAGTCGATTCTTCCAACTTAAGGCTTCTGAAATGAGAAATTTCTTTCCAAATTGACTCTAAACTTTCTGTAATTTAATTTTGACCACACCTACAAGCCATATCACCTGAAATGAAGCTTCTCATGACTTGAAACTGCGGAATGATGTGCTAGGGCTCAAAACGACCGGTTGGGTCATTACACCTCCGCACTCTAAGAAAACAACACTAGCGCGGCGTGTGGGGTGGCGAGTGGTGTGGTGCGCCTGTGCAATTCTTACAAAGTATTTGTCCTATTTCGCGCAGGAGAAGGTATTTTTGTCCGGGCCCGACCCTACTTGGTATATATATATGGAAAAATATTATTTTATGGACTTTTTGACACAATTAAGACCGAAGGAGACTAAGGAGGAGGTGGAGAAGCGAAAGCACAAGGAATTCATCATTCAATCCTCACTCAAGACAAGAGTTTGGATCATTTTATGTTTTTCTTTATATTTGTGATGAATTACTCTATATCTATGGAGTAGTTCTCTTTAGAGATTGATGGATTTGGTGTTTGATATTTGCATGTGGATATTAACTCTAGTTTTTATGTATTGAATCATTTTGGGTGTTTTAATTGTTGCATCTATATTCACATGTTCATGTAATCGAGAAAGGTGTAAATGTATAATTTTTTTTTCTTTTACATTATATTTTTAATAATTATTATGTGTGAATTTATAATTTTTTGAATTAGATTTTAGTTATATAAGGGGTTAAGCTACTAGGTTAATGCTTTGTTTAGCCAAATTGGGAAAAACTAGCCCACAAATTCGAGCGCAGGACCCGGTCCAGACGTTATGGTCTGAGAGACACCCACAACGACATCATTTTGATAAATAAGCCAAGATTAAATCTCATCCATTCGATCTCATTTGATCCAACAACTCTCCTTCCTCATTTGTCGTGGTTTGCATTGCCCTTGAGATTTGAGGAGAGTCCACTTGGTTTGTTTGGTACAACCTCTAACTCTTTTTATTTTTCTTTTAGTTTCTGAATTTTGCTCTTATTTTTCTGGTATTTTTTTGTTCACTTTGATCGATAGCGTGATTGATGATTAGTCGTCTCTATTTAGCCTAGTTTTTTATTAATTTGTCATCGACCAAATTGATCCTAGTGTCGTTGAATCGTCATTTAGTGAGTCATTTATTTAAGATAATATTAATTGTTGTTCCATAGCTTACCAATGTTAATTTAAGTTATATTTTAGGTAGTGTTTCCTGATTTCAATTGTCGTTTCTATTAGTTGCATAAATCAAACTTATTTAATCTAGTTCATTGGATATTTAGTTTAATTCTAATTGAAATCTTTTTGTTGCTTTATCAATTTCATGATTGGATCAAGTTTGAGTATTTGAGTTTCTATTGATAAAAGCAGAAATTAAAAAATGTTTAGTACATAGTTGTTTACTTTTACTGTTTAAACATTCTGGAAAACACAATCGCTCTGCTTTGTGTCAGAATTTGGTGAAAAGGGGACTGTTTTGGTACACAAAAGTTATTCCTTTTGGACAGATTTTTGGTGAACCAAAATCTGTCCAAAAGGACTTATTTTTCATATTTAAAGAGCTCATTCTTTGTCAATCTAGCACACATCTGCTAGACGGTAAGAAATATCAGCTAAACATGATATACTATGCTGAAATTGTGAGCTTTTCGTGAGTATTAATGAGAGTGCAAAAACTCGTGAAAAACAGAGGGATCTTTTAGGTAATTTATAGAATCATTAGCTATTAGTTTCCGGTGCTTCTTGCTGGGCTTTCTAGGGTATTGTTAGGTTCTGCTATTGTTGATTTGTTGTTGTTTTCGCTGCCGTTACTGTTGGTTCTGTTTGTTAGTTCAAGTAGCTTTGGTATCAAAGGTCTTCTTGCTGTTTCTTTCCTCGAAATTCTGCAAATAGGTATTGCTTCTAAGTGCATTGTTGTCTGTGATAAGAATGAATGAGAACATGTTGTATTGAAGTTTCATCTCCATTATTGAAATTTATTTAGTTTAATATGCATGAGAAAGTATGACTTTGGTATGTTTAAAATTCAACTCATACGCTACTGCCTATCTCTTTTTGGTTACAAAGATACTAAGTATGAAAATCGTTTGGTAGATTGCGTCATCCCTAAGTGGGTTTAGAAAAGGATGAATTTACTATTTTATATGTGTGTTTTCACTGGTAGTTATTTTTTTAATGAGTTCATGAGTTTTTATTGAAAAGTTAAATTAGAAACAAAAAAATAGTGGATAGTTGGCATTGGGAGAGGTTGGGTTCAATAATTTTTTTTAAGTTCTTGTTTAAGTGAGCATTACATGATATAGTAGTATTTAGCAGAAAAAATGGATTTTTTAAGTAATAAAAGAAGTTTGGATTTAAGCAAGTAGGCCACATAGATTTGTGCATAACTAGTCTTGTTGGGTTGTATTAGTAAATTAGAAATTACGGATTATTTGGGCTAAATAAGATCAACTTTGCCAGGCTCATTTTGTGATAGCATGCTAGCAGGCCTATTTTTCTTTTAGTAGTTTCAGCTGGCCCATTTCCTTTCTTCTAAAAAAAAATAATCAGAAAAACCAGTTGGCCCATTCTTTGTAGATATTTTATGTTGGGCCACTTCATGATAAACCAACAAAAGAGCCCAAAACCATTAAGGTTTTAGGAGCTGGCCTTATTTATCTAAAAACAAGAGATGACCCAAGTCTTTAATTATTGATTTCTCAAACCAACTCTAATCACAACCCGATTTTGCTCCATAATTAAAATAATCCAATAACTTAAGTACCTTTAATTAATTAAACACTAGGCAAATAGTGGGCACGTTTTGACTTCACAGAATTGCTTGTGTAGCGTGATGTTTAACAATAAATTAATTGAATAATCTCATACCTTACTCAATAGTTTTAGTTAATTTTTAATTTAATTATTTTCCATAATCACGGATTCGCTTGCATAGCGCGATAGTAACTTTCAATAAATTTTAATAAAAAATTAATTAAGTTTTCCTCAAAGCACAAACATAGTAATTCTTCAAAAGTAAATAATGTGCTAATAACCCTTGTCATGACTGCGAATTCGCTTGGTAGCGCGGTTATGAAAAAATTAATAAATTTTGTCTATGT
The DNA here is from genome assembly GCA_005239525.1 of Nicotiana knightiana. Classification (NCBI taxonomy): domain Eukaryota; kingdom Viridiplantae; phylum Streptophyta; class Magnoliopsida; order Solanales; family Solanaceae; genus Nicotiana; species Nicotiana knightiana. The sequence continues at coordinate 56,362 of ML387878.1, read as the reverse complement.
CGCACATTCGCCTGCGTGGTGCGGTTAAGACAACTTATTATTATTCAATTTTTTGTTTAATAATTTTAATAATTAAAAGTGTATTGGTAAAACATGAAAATCCAGTAAAACACAGTTTATCCAAAATTAATTTAAGCCAAGTTTAAGTCAATAAAGCGACATTTCTAGAACCACGGGACTCGGAAAATGCCTTACATCTTCTCCCCGATCAACATAATTTCTTATCCGGACTATGTTTTCGCAAACCAATAATAAAGAGTCAAATCTTCCTTGACTAAAAATTCAAATAAAATGTGACTTGGAACACCCAAAAATCAATTCTAAGTGGCGACTCTGTAAATAAAATAATCTCTACTCAAATTTGTCACTTTAATTGGAAAAACTCTTTAACCTACAACAATAAACAACATACATATCTTTTGGGGTAAAAAGGGGTGTGACAGCTCCGGCGACTCTGCTAGGGACAACCAGAATTCGAGCTTGTACATGTTGACTTTTATTTCGCTTTATTAATTTTGCATATACTGTGATTTATTTGGACTGAATATGCTACTTGCCTGCTTTTTACCGCTTTGATATTGTTCAACTATACATATAAACTGTCTTCTCATGCATCCCCTCTGAGTCTTCTTGAAATTAAATTAGGCATTTGCTTGGTATAGCCCGATTTCTTTGAGATAGTCGAGGTGCTTGTCACCCGGTGAAGGATTTTAGTCTCACATTTTTTAGGCGAGGAGCACCACCAGCTAAGCCGGAAAGTAATGCTACCGGTACGCTGATCCTCCTCGGCTAGAGTTGTTCGCTCGAGTAAGCTAGTCTAGATACCTTCTCCACTAGGATTTAAACCTAGAAGAACAAACCTCATGTCGGATATCCCTAGTAGGTTCACTTTATTTGCATCACGTGCATTTGTATTAGCGAAACTCGGCACCAGGGTTGGGTTCATATAAAAAAGTATCATCTTTGATATCATCGTGTTCACTTATGTTCTACTTGCTACATCATTTTTAAGGCTTGCTTGCATTGTTTGCCGGCTTTAGAAAATTAGTTGAACGGAATTATTAAAAAAACAATCATTCTCCTAGTTTAGAACCAATAATCTTGTTTTACTAATATTTTGTAGTAGTCTGGCGTGACGTATAAAGATTAATTTTCATAAAAATCAAAAGAGAAAAATACTCGGTTTCACCGAACTACGCAAGCTTGATTCTCACCGGAGGTGAGATACGTAGGCAACCTTATCGGGTCTGGCCCCCAATTTTGAAAAACAAAAATATTTTCCTTTAACCTTTGATACATCAAATCCAGAAATTTAAAAAAAGAAGGATTTGAATTCCAAAATATTTTCGTTCTTCTTCAGAAGTTTTTTTTAGGAAATTAAAAAGAAAATTCAAAATCCAAAAATATTTTCAGAAATTCAAAGGCAAAAATTCAAAAATTCAAAAAAAATTGCTTTCTTCTTTAAAAGTCTTTCTTTCAAAAATTTCCAAAAACAATTTAAAAATATTTTCGTTTAAATCTATTTTTGAGACATCAAATCAAGAATTTAAAAAAAAAATTGAATTGCAAAATAGTTTCTTTCTTCTTCAAAAGTTTTTCTTTCTTAAATTAAAACGAAAACTCAGAATCCAAAGATTTTTTCATTCAACGGCAAAAAAATTGAAAATCCAAAAATATTTTCTTTCTTTTTTATAAGTCTTTCTTTCGAAGATTTAAAAAAATTAAAATCCCAAAAAATATATTTTCTTTCTTCTTTAGAAGTCTTTCTTTCAACAATTCCCAAAAAATAAAAATCCAAAATATTTTCCTTGTTAGGAGCTTTCGTGGTCTGATTTGTATATGAGTAATAAAAGAAAAAAAAAGAGTTTGTTTATTTATTTATTCCTAATTTCCCTGAACTACATAATGATCTGATTCATGCGGCGACATGATACATAGGCAACCCCCAAAAGGTTCGATCGAAATATTCTTCGACGACTCTAAAATGAGGGATCAAAATGAGGCAAGTGAAAAGAGAGAGAGAAAGAGAGAGAGGAAAAATTAGAGGGTCAATAAGCAACAACATTATAAGCTGGAATGAAACATGAAGCATCCCAAAAGCATGTTAGAGATGGTGATAATTTTAGGAGCATAGCACATCTACGTGTAATTCGTAAGTTGTAAAATACTTAACCTAACACGTTTGATTTCTCTTATATAGTAAGCTTACGATGGTTGGTTTGTGGTGAAACTGGCAACACATCATTACTTCACCAGATCTAAGGGAAAGGTAGCAATGGCCAACAATGATTAAATCAAGTTGGTCAATGACGACCCCCAGGGTCAGCCAGTTGAGCAAGAGTCGGAGGAAGTAATAAGATTGAAACAACAACTGTATCATGTGTATCATGCTTGGGTCTCCAGTCAGCCTCCGCCTCAGGGTCCCTCTACAGGAACTTCCACTGTACTCCTGGCTACTCAAGCACCATTCTATGCAACAAGCGATCACATTCTACCACCAGGATATGTGCCAAACTACAGCTTCCATACCGCCCCTGGTACTTCTAATGTGCGACCTCCAGCCGCACCGATAAGGAACACCCCTTTTGTCGTGTCTGGCTGCCGGTATATACAATCCCGTCACCACCTCCTATGACGAGTCCAAACAAAAAGCCACCATCTCATGTTTATGATGGCCGATAATACTCTCCAAATATGGCTTTCAGGATCTCTTCTCCATACAATCAGACTCCTCAGTACAAGTCACCAGTGGAAAATGACAAACCTGCCAAGACGATTGAGCCAGATAAGATGGCCGGGAAAATGAAAAGTCTTGAACAGAACATAAAGAACATACAAGGACTAGGTGGTCACAAAAGTGTATCGTTCACTATTTATGCATGTTCGCTCACATCCATTTGACACCATGGTTAAATACCCCAAAATTCGAGAAGTATGATGTACACGATGACCCTATCGCCCACTTGAAAAGGTACTGCAACCAGCTGAGGGGTGCAGGTGGAAAAGAAGAATTGATGATGGCTTATTTTGGGGAAAGTCTTGTGGGGGTATCCTCCAAATGGTTTATTAACCAAGATATCTCTCACTGGTATGTTTGGGATGACATGGCCTAGGCCTTCGTCAAACAATTCCAGTACAATATTGATATTGCACCAGATCGCAATTCCCAGTCCAATATGAAGAAAAAGTTGACGGAAAGCTTTAGGGAGTATGCCATCAAGTGAAGGGAGCAAGAAGCTAGAGTTAAGCCACTGATGGATAATCATTAGTTGATCACTGTTTTTCTAGAGGCTCAAGAACCTGATTATTTCCAAAACATGATGTCCGCAATTGGTATGCCTTTTGCAGAAGCGATCAAGATAGGTGAAATGGTCGAAAATAGCCTCAAGACTGGCAGAATTGTAAGTCAAAAGCTGCTCACAAAGCCACCACCCAAGCAATCCAAAATGGGTCGGGAAGTTTGACAAATATAAAGAAGAAAGATGAAGGGTACATGATGACTTCGGGATGCAGGGAAGTTCAAAGAGGGGCATCGCACCCTTATGTGCAAGTTCAGTAGGGGAAATCTAGCTACCCTCAACATTATTATCCCTCGCTAATTCCTCAATACTCTGTGGGCCCACCACAGTATACAATGTTCAAGTCTCAATCCTATGATCGGCCGCCCAATCAGCAGGAACGGGCACCAACTCCAAGGATCCCCTGATCTCTGCATCAAAATTTCTGGGCACACTACAATGCTCTTCCCAGGGAGGATTATGGTCATACTCTAGTCTATTCCAGAAGCTGAAGCAGATGGGCATGATTGGACCTATCGCTCCCCACCATATGCATCCCGATTCATATGTATTTCAATGAAATTCTTGACGTGAATATCATTCAGGGGCCCCGAGGCATAGCACTGATGATTGTTGGACTCTGTAAAGAGCCATAGAAAGACTCATTGCTGAAAAATTGATTATAGTGAAAAATGGTGAGGACCCTCCTAATGTGACAAACAACCCGTTACCAGCACACAATGATGTTCATTTTGTGGGAATGATTGGCCGAGATCAAGAATACAAGCTGGTTGGTCAAGCAGAAATGACAGTGGGAACAATTCAAGAAGGAACATGTCTGGAAGTAAGTCCAAGCTAAGATGTGCCATTGATTGTGAAAGGCGCCCAAAGCTCAGAGAAGGAAACTTTATTTGTTCCAAAAATCTTGAGGTTGGAAGTTCGCTCCAATGTTGTAAGGCCAAAGTTGTATGTCCTTGGAGGTAACCCCATTACAAGGCATAATCAAGGCTGTATGAAGGGCATAAAAGAGCCAATCATAATCAAGCCTGCCATACAACCCCGCATGACAAACACGAAAACCATTCCTTGGAACTACAACGAAATGTAATAACCTACAAAGGCAAGGAAATCATAGAAGAAGTGGGGAAAACTAGAGGTTTGACTCGATCGGGGAGGTGTTACCCTCCAGAAGAGCTGAGGAAGGACAAGCAAATCAGAGAAGGCCAATTGCCAATAAATAAACCGGTCACTAAAGAAGAGGTGGAAGAGTTCTTGAAAAAGATGAAAGTTCAGGACTACTCAATCATTGACCAGCTGAGAAAGACTCATGCCCAAATCTCTCTACTATCTCTGCCCATACATTTAAAAGAGCATGCTCTTATACTAATCAAGATCTTGAACGAGGCACAAGTCTCAGAGAAGACCACAATGAATCATTTAGAGAAGATGACCAACAGTTTTTTTGAGGTGAACAAAATCTCCTTTACTGATGATGAACTTCCCGAGGAGGGAGCCGGGCACAGCAGGGCTTTACACCTGACTGTTAAATGTGAGGGGCACTACGTAAATCAAGTCGTGGTTGATGAAGGCTCGAGCATATATGTATGACCCCTCTCCACCTTGCAAAGAACAAAGATAAATACAGATAGAATCCGACCCAACAATGTCCGCATCTGGGCTTTTGATGGATCAGCGAGAGACACCATTGGGAAGATCATCCTTACCATGACAATTGGGCCGATTGATTTTGAAAGTATCTTCCAAGTAGTGGACATGAAAACTTCTTATAACTTTCTTCTCGGAAGGACATGGATCCATACGGCTCGAGCTGTGCCATCCACCTTGCATAAAATGCTCAAGTTCGCACATGACAGGCAAGCGATTATTGTTCACGGAGAAGACGAATCATCCATCTATAAAGATCTGTTAGTTTCGTGTATTGAGGAAAAGGAAGGGTGCGAGTCCATTGTCTATCAGGCTTTCTAAGTGGTTGTTGTGGACCAAGTTGAGGAGGGAAATCCCATTTTGCATCCTCGTCTTTCCGCCGCATATGTAATGGTTGTTGCACTTATGCTGAGACACGGCTAGGAGCCAGAAAAGGATTGGGGGCATCATTGCAAGGAATTTTTGAACCCATTACTCTGTTCAGTAATAAGGCTACTTTTGGTTTAGGCTTCAGGCCAACACAAGAAGACGAAGACAAAGCCAAGCACCACAAAAAGCATGGCTGGGTCTTGCACCAATCTATCCCTCACATTTTTTACAATTTTGGCAAACCACGACTCCAAGAGGGTCAAAATTCATCAGCGCAGAAAAACATTGATCAAATTTGCCAAGGCCTCAGCAAGATGTTCTCTGAAGTAAATATGATCCAGGCCGGTGAAGGCACTACTCGTGCTGATATGCAACTAATTGGCCCATACACCATGCTCAACAATTGGGAAGAAACTTCTTTCCCCACAAGGAAGGATCCTTGGTAGTTTGCTTTTGTAGTTTCTTTTTTGTATTTTGGTCACTTTCAAGGTTGTAAACTAAACATCTCAGTATGATTGTTTTGTTTTGATGTTAACCTTTCTATCCTTTCAAATTCAATGAAATGCAGTTCAATTTCGTATTAAGTTATGTATCTTTTCCCTTTTTCTAATTCCTTTCATTTTGTTTCCATTTTAGTTTTGTTAATGTCGGCTTTAATAACATGACATGCATGGGGAATTCACGCCTAGATCTTAAAATTTTGACCAATTTCGAAATGATGCATCAAGACGTTGAATATGATGAAGATGAGGATGCTGAGAAAATAACAAGAGAGCTGGAACAATTTGAAAATAAGCCTAAGCCCAACCTCAATGAAACTGAGTCCATTAATATCGGAAGTCATGAAGAAGTTAGAGAAACAAAGTTAAGCATTCACACTGAACAAAATACCAGACATGCCTTGATCCAACTTTTATTTGAATATAGAGATGTGTTTGCTTGGTCTTATGATGATATGTCGGGTCTAACTGTTGATCTAATGGTTCATAAGCTTCCCACGTATCCTGATTTTCCACCAGTCCAACAAAAGCAACGAAAATTTAAAGCAGATATGAGTGAAAAAATCAAAGAGGAAATAATGAAGCAACTGCGCGCCAATGTGGTTAGAGTTGTCCGATACACCACATGGGTGGCATATATTGTGTGTGTACCAAAAAAGGATGAAAAAACCAGAGTCTGTGTTGACTACAGGGACCTGAACAAAGCAAGTCCAAAGGATAATTTTCCTTTACCACACATCCACATTCTTGTAGATAATTGCACAAAGCATGAGATACAATCATTCGTGGACTGCTATGTTGGGTACCTCCATATCCAAATAGATGAGGATGATGCAGAAAAGACGACCACCCCATGGGATACTTATTGTTACAGGGTCATGCCATTCGATTTGAAGAATGCAGGGGCAACTTACATGAGGGCCATGACTACCAATTTCCACGACATGATGCAAACATAGATTGAAGTATATGTAGATGATGTGCGCGATTTGAAAAAGTTCTTTGAACGGTCGCGAAGGTATGACCTTAAACTCAATCCAGCCAAGTGTGCATTTGGGGTTCCGTCTGGGAAACTCCTCGGTTTTATAGTCAATCAGAGAGGCATCGAATTGGATCCATCTAAGATAAAATAAAATCCATTCGAGATCTGCCACCCCCAAGAACAAAACTGAAGTCATGAGTTTGCTCGATAAATTGAACTACATCAGTAGGTTCATTGCTCAGCTCACAACCACGTGCGAGCCCATATTTAAACTACTGAAAAATGATGCTGCTATCAAGTGGGCGGATGATTTCCAAAAAGCTTTTGACAGGATCAAAGATTATTTGTCAAAACACCTTGTACTTGTCCCACCAAAACCCGAGAGGCCTTTGTTTTTATATCTATTGGTGATGGATAATTCCTTTGGATGTGTTCTGGGGAAACATGATGCGACAGGAAAAAAGGAGAAGGCAATCTATTATTTAAGGTAGAAGTTCACCAAATACGAGGTTAAGTATACCCTTTTATAAAGGACATGTTGTGCCTTAACTTGGGTCGCTCAGAAGCTCAAGCATTATCTCCTGGCCTACACTACTTACCTCATATCCAGAATGGATCCTTTGATGTACATATTTCAAAAGCCAATGCCCACCGACAGGCCCGCAAAATGGCAGATTCTGCTCACAAAGTTCGATATCGTCTATGTTAATTGCACCGCAAGGCTTTGGCAGATCATTTGTCAGAGAATCCAGTTGATGATGGTTACAAGCCACTTAGCACATACTTTCCAGACGAAGAGGTCAACTCAATAGAGGAAGTAGTTCCGGACGACAGCCATGTATGGAAAATGTATTTTGATGGGGCCGACAATATCAAAGGAGTTGGGATCGGGGCAATCCTCATCTCACCTATTGGACAACATTACCCTACAACGGCCCGACTTTGGTTCTTCTGTACCAATAATACGGCAGAATACGAAGCTTGTATCATGGGTCTGAAAATGGCTCTCGATCTGGATGTGCATGAACTATTTGTTATGGGATATTCTGACTTGCTTATCCGGCAAGCCTAAGGTGAATGGGAGACTCGAGATGTCACGCCCCAAACTTGGGGAGGCGTGGCTGGCACTCGGTGTCGTGCTGGCCCGAGCAAACCATTCTGCAACTCTTTTTTTTTCTTTGTAATTACCATGGGCCAACATGGCCACAACTCGTAATGTATAACTATAAGTGGGCAAACACTGTATCAATGAACCATATTTCTTAAAACATGAATACATATGGTCCGTCAAGGCCTCTGACATACTGTACAAAATGAACCTCTGTCTATAAAGCCTCTAAGATTATTTGACATCAAATGCGACAGGGTATCATCCTACCCATAAGTCTGTAGCAAAACTCTGACACGATGACTTATAGACTCGGCAGCACTCCGAATGAGGTGGAGTCTTACCAATCCTTCGCTGAAGGATGACCTCGTCTACTATGAGGGCTTGTTAGACTGATTTTCTATACCCGCAGGCATGAATGCAGTGTCCCCAACAAAAGGACGTCGGTATGAATAATGTACTGAGTATGTAAGGCAGAACTAAAATATAACATTAATTAAAAATATATAAGAATCAACCTGAATCTCTGAAGTGCCACCGTACATGCATACTTATTATACTTACATATATAATTCTTCTCTTTGAGACTATTTCTATTATCCATATCATATGATGCATGACTGCCCAACTGAACAGTGGTAACTGCCCGACCGGCCGTCGCACGATGGTAAATGTATGACTGGCCAATCAATGGTAAATAATAATACATAACTGCCCAACCGGTGGTAACTCCCCGAATGACCGTAGTCCGGTGGTAAATGCATGTCTGCCCAACCGGCCGTAGCACGGTGGTAAATGAACATGCATGAATGCCCAACCGGCCGTAGCACGATGGTGAATATGTAACTGCCCAACCGGCCGTAGCTCGATGGTAAATGCATGACTGCCTGACCGGCCATAGCTCGGTAGTAAATGCATATGCATGAAGATGCATGTATTACTATATTATGAACATTAACATCTTTATCAAATACCTCAATAGTGATTTAGAGACATACTTAGACATGCTTCAATATCACTTTACCGGAATGAATAACCTAGACATCCTTAACTGCTAAGAGTAGAACCACATATGGAATAGCATTACATTTACGTTTAGTTACTTGGAACATGCCAAAAGAAATAAGGGATAGCCTTAACATACCTGATCCGGTTCTCTGGATAATCCCTCTAACACGCGACAATTGCGACAAAACATGTGACGGCAAGATCGGAGTAGGGAAAAATTCGTATGATATTCTTGAAAAAGATTGCACCGTACTCCCTTAGAATTTCAAACTCCCGCTGCTATTATGCTAAGAAGTCTCGTATGAATTCTTGTTGAAGATCGTTATTTAAAGATGGGATGTAAGCATCTCTTACTTTGTGTAGTTGATCAATCTTGTCTGATATCTTACGAAAAATAAATGAATGAATTAGGAATGTTACTTATTATAGTGGTGTGGATCCACTTGATAAGAATGAGTTTTTTGGCCAATTCTCCTAATTATGCCACCTTGTTTCATGACTTAAGAGTCATTATCACCAAAGTGACTTGCTGCCACGTTGGGGATGGTGTCCCCTTAAACATTATCCACAAATTCAATTACAAGTTAATTTCCCACTTAAAAATTAATATTAACCAATTATTCACATAATTATGAATTATCTCAAATTACTTAAAATAGTACTCACTTTTAACACACTTTATGCATCCTACTATCATGGTCATGTGGTACCATCTAAAATCAATACATATACTATTATTTCATTAAAACATCTATGTAAAAACACATATATTTTCTCAACTTCTAATTTTCCTAATCTCATATAAAGAGTACAAATTCTCTTATGCTTAGTTATTAAAATGGTAAAAAGATATCTTATTTTCTTGTGAGAAATAATTTCTATCTTTAAAATAAAGAAAATCTCATAAACTTTCTCATATTATGTGTATAATTTAAAGCATATTCGAAAGTAGTAATATTAATAATTATATGAAATCATATTTTTCAAACTTTCTTTTTACAAAAATGTTCCACTCCAAATACCATATCAAATGTATATAACGGTATCACGGTTGTTATACTTACAGGGTCTTATAATATCAGTGACAAATCATCTATAATCTCATGAATGGTCTTAATCCTTTGAAGCTCATATGGATTACTACGACTTATTCTAATATTAAAGTACGGGATGTATCATCCTTGCCCCCTTTAGAACATTCGTCCTAGAATGTTAACTCTTAGAGATTTATAAAATTTTCACTAGGGTCTCCTCTATAAATTAAACTAAAACTCAAACTATATTTGAAGTCTCGACTATTCACACCTTTTCGTACTTAAGTATCTCGTATCTTCTTCATATTTACCTCTCAATATCGCATTGTATCATTTGTTTCTTTCATAAAATCCCTTCCACATTATGCATTAAAGCTCTATTGTGATACATACATCTCTAGTGCATACAAAATTTGGCGAAAGCTTCATACTGACTTCTAATGACTCATCAATATGGCACGATCTGGAAACAAAAGAAGGGTAACATTTCTTAAATGCTCTATAGCCTCTCAATTATAAATGTGGCGCGTAACACACCCATAAGTGAGACTCTACTAGGCACGGCTTTGTATACTTCCTAGGACACGACCCGCCCTGATACCACTTTGTCACGCCCCAAACCTGGAGAAGCGTGGCAGGCACTCGGTGTCGTGCTGGCCCGAGCGAACCACTCTTCAACTCTTTTTTTTTCTTTGTAACTATTATGGGCCAACATGGCCACAACTCGTAATGTATAACTATAAGTGGGCATACACTATATCAATGAACCATCTTTCTTAAAACATGAATACATATGGGTCGTCAAGGCCTCTGACATATTGTACAAAATGAACCTTTGTCTACAAAGCCTCTAAGATTATTTGACATCAAATGGGACAGGGTACCGGTCTACCGATAAATCTATAGTAAAATCTGACACGGTGACTCATAGACTAAGCTGCACTCCGAATGAGGTAGAGTCTTATCGATCCTTCGCTGAAGGCTGACCTCGTCTATTATGAGGGTTTGTTAGACTGATTGTCTATACCTGCAGGCCTGAATGCAGTGTCCCAACAAAAGGACGTCGGTATGAATAATGTACTGAGTATGTAAGGCAGAACTAAAATATAACATTAATTAAAAATATATAAGAATCAACCTGAATCTCTGAAGTGCCACCGTACACGCATACTTATTATACTTACATATATAATTCTTCTCTTTGAGACTATTTCTATTATCCATATCATATGATGCATGACTGCCCAACTGAACAGTGGTAACTGCCCGACCGGCCGTCGCACGGTGGTAAATGTATGACTGGCCAACCAATGGTAAATAATAATACATAACTGCCCAACCGGTGGCAACTCCCCGAATGACCGTAGCCCGGTGGTAAATGCATGTCTGCCCAACCGGTCGTAGCACGGTGGTAAATGAATATGCATGACTGCGCAATCGGCCTTAGCACGGTGGTAAATATGTAACTGCCCAACCGGCCGTTGCTCGGTGGTAAATGCATATGCATGAAGATACATGTATTACTATATTATGAACATTAACATCTTTATCAAATACCTCAATAGGGACTTAGAGACATACCTAGACATGCTTGTATATCACTTTACCGAAATGAATAACATAGACATCCTTAACTGCTAAGAGTAGAATCACTAATGGAATAGCATTACGTTTACGTATCGTTACTTGGATCATGCCAAAAGAAATAAGGGATAGCCTTAACATACCTGATCCGGTTCTCTTGACAATCCCTCTAACACACAAAAATTGCTACAAAACACGTGACGGCAAGATCGGAGTAAGGAGAAATTCGTATGATATTCTTGAAAAAGATTGCACCGTACTCCCTTAGAATTTCAAACTCCCGCTGCTATTATGCTAAGAAGTCTCGTATGAATTCTTGTTGAAGATCGTTATTTAAAGATGGGATGTAAACATCTCTTATTTTGTGTAGTTGATCAATCTTGTGTGATATCTTTCCAATAATGAATGAATGAATTAGGAATGTTCCTTATTATAGTGGTGTGGATCCACTTGATAAGAATGAGTTTTTTGGCCAATTCTCCTAATTATGCCACCTTTTTTCATGACTTAAGAGTCATTATCACCAAAGTGACTTGCTGCCACGTTGGGGATGGTGTCCCCCTTAAACATTGTCCACAAATTCAATTACAAGTTAATTTTCCACTTAAAAATTAATCATTAATAAAATACTATTCATTTTTAACATACTTTTATGCATCCTACTATCATGGTCATGTGGTACCATATGAAATCAATACATACACTATTATTTCATTAAAATATCCATGTAAGAATATATATATTTTCTCAACTTCTAATTTTCCTAATCTCATATAAAGAGTATAAATTCTCTTATGCTTAATTCTTAAAATGGTACAAAGATAACCTTCTTTTCTCATGAGAAAATAATTTCTATCTTTACAACAAAGAAAATCTCATAAACTTTCTCATATTATGTGTATAATTTAAAGCATATACTAAAGTAGTAATATTAATAATTATATGAAATCATATTTTTCAAACTTTTACAAAAATGTTCCACTTCAAATACCATATCAAATGTATATAACACTATCACCCTTATTATACTTACGAGATCTTATAATAGCATAGTGACAAATCGTCTATAATCTCATGAATGGTCTTAATCCCTTGAAGCTCATATGGATTACTACGACTTATCCTAATATTAAAGTACGGGATGTAACACGATACATCAAGCTTATTCCATACAGACGATGTGTGCAAGACTTGAGCAAAAGATTCAAATCCATCGAGTTCAGGTCATTCCCAGGTTTCACAACGAGCTAGCCGACACCTTGGCTACCTTAGCCTCGATGCTCCCTTATCCATGCAACGCACATATTGATCCATTAGAAATCCAAGTTCAGATAACTCGGTTTCTGCAATACTATTAAGACAGAATCAGATGGTGAAGCATGGTATCATGACATAAAACAATTCCTGAAAACAAGGGAATACCTAGTGCATTCCGAGGCATACCAAAAAAGATCTTTAATGCGGCTCGCGGCGGTTTCTTCCTGAATAGGGAAAGTTTGTACAAAAGGACCCCAGATTTGAACTTGTTGAGATTCATAGATGCCATAGAAGTTGATCGGATCATGAGTGAAGTGCACTCGAGGGTAAGCGGACCTCACATGAATGCATATGTTTTGGCGAAGAAGATTCTGCCGACAGGGTATTATTGGCTTACTATGGAGCAAGATTGCTTCATCTTTATTCGCAAGTGTCACCAATTCTAGATTCATGGTGACCTGATTCAATCGCCACCTTCGAAGTTGCATCCCATGTCCTCTCATTGGCCGTTCTTTTCTTGGGGAATGGATGTTATTGGACCAATCAAGCCAAAGGCTTCAAATGGGCATAGATTCATTTTGGTTGCAATTGATTACTTCACCAAGTGGGTGGAGGCTGTCACTTTCAAAGCAGTCACCAAGAAAGCAGTGGTAGACTTTGTTCATTCCAACATCATCTGTCGCTTTGATATCCCAAAGACCATTATCACTGACAATGCGGCCAATCTAAATAGTCATTTGATAAAGGAGGTATGCGAGTAATTTAAAATTGTGCATCACCATTCTACCCCTTACCGGCCAAAAGCCAGTAGAGTCGTTGAAGCGACAAAGAAGAACATCAAGAAGATTATTAAGAAGATTATCCAAGGTTCCAAACAATGGCATGAAGGTTTCCTTTTTCTCCTTTTGGATACCGCATGACTGCTCGCACATTTTTTGGTGCAACTCCTTATCTGCTAGTATATGAAACTGAAGCTATAACACCGGTTAAAGTCGAAATTCCCTCTGTTCGGATCATTGTAGAATCGGATATTGAAGATACATAATGGGTAAAGACCCATTTGGAATGTTTAATGCTGATTGATGAAAAACAGCTAGCAACGGTTTCTTTTGACCAGTTATACCAGCAAAGAATGATATGCGCTTACAACAAGAAAGTGGGTCCAAGGCACTTCGAGGTAGGCCAACTTGTTCTGAAATGCATTCTTCCACATCAAGTAGAAGCCAAAAGAAAGTTCTCCCCAAACTGGCAAGGACGCTACATCATCAAGAAAATGTTACCAAAAGGGGCCTTGCACTTAGTAGATGAAGAAGGAAGGGTACCATGCATGAGTATTAATGCATATGCAGTCAAAAGATATTATGTTTGACATGTACCTACTGTGGAGCTTTCATGCATGATTTTCTCAGATCAAGATGATGAAGGTTATCATTGCTCACTATTCAAAATAGGTGTCACCCTTTTGTTAACCCTTTTGAGTCGTATTTGTCTTCTTTATTTTCCCCCTTTTTGGAATTTGTGTACTTGTAACAACAAAAACATAAAATTAAAAAAAAAATAAAAGAAGAAGAAGAAGAAGAAAAAAAATCATCAACAAATCTTCTGAGTCAGTGAACTACGTCTGACCTGATTCCGAAAGGATACGTAGGGAGCCTCATCCTAGGTTCGGTCCCATCACAACAAAAAATCCATATTCCCAATACTCCAAAACTGGGGCAGAAGTTTGTTTTATTTTACGATTTTTTTTTCTGAAAAATAGTTCCAAAAGATGTAGTTCAGTTCAAGGTTCTTTTCTCCTTTTCCCAGTTAGGAACTTCTTATCGATCTTTGAGAATGTTTGAAGTCCCCATACCAAGGGCGTTTGGAAACCTTTTGCATGAAGTATCTGAGTAAAAACAGAAATGAGATAGTCTTATCGGTGAAAACTCGTATGGGCACTGTAAGGCGACACTGAGCAGAGAAATAAGAGAGTATTATTGGTGAAAACCCGGATGGGCACCATAAGGCGACAGTGAGTAGAGAAACGAGAGAAGTCATTTAGCGAAAAACCGCAAAGGGCGCTACTAGCCGAATGAGGGTCTTCGATACTCCGGCATGAGCACAAACAAGATAGTTTCAAGATGAACATTTACGACAAATTTTGAGAATTAGACAGCTCAGACTGATCAGGTGTCCAGTCCAAAATGCATGTTTTGATTCATTGAAGTTGGCATATACCTCCAGATAAGTCTCCCTTTCCTCTCCAGAAAGGGACACCTTTTGTTTAGACACAATTCCTTTTTTTTTTTTTACTTTCAATTGCTCTTCTATTTTTCCCATAATTTTTCTTTGAGTCCCTTTCAGTCTAATCTTGTATCAAAAGCAAAGCAAAGAAATGGCTGCAAAACTGGCTATAGTTTTCCCATAATACCAAGGACAATTTGGGTGATATACGACATTGACAAAGGCACGAATCCGTCTGTGATCTCTTTTGCTAAGCTGAACAAAGTGTCTCAAAGAAACTGAAAAGGTCGCCTAGCAAGACTTGCTTCATGGGAAAAGTTGACAAGAACTACGGACACAAACTGATATTGGGTGCAAGACAACTAAGTTTGATTTTAAAGAAAACATTTCCTCGCTTTAGGGACAAGTATTAGCGATACTATGGATATTTGGGTATGAAACAGTCGGGGCAATGTCAGAAAGACAAGGTCTCCAGAAAACAATACAAAGTGTCCAGGTATAAGTACTCTTCACTCAGGCTGTATTACGTAGCTTAATTCAGGTAGAACCTTTTCACCTACAGGGGTTCAACACTTTATCAGTAATACAGGGGCCCAACCCCTTGTTACATTCCTTCTCAGTAATATAGGGTGTCAACCTCTGGTTACTCTCCTTTCAGTAATACAGGGTACCAACCCCTGGTTACATTCCTCTTTAGTAATACAGGGTGCCAACCCCTGGTTACACTATTTTCAGTAATACAGGGTACCAACCCCTGGTTACATTCATTTCAGTAATACAGGGTACCAACCTGTGATGACCCAAGGGGTCATTTTATGAATTAAGACTCCGTTCTAGGATTATTAGCCATAAAAATACTAATTTTAATTACCTCAATTTGCATGCGTTGTCCGGGCGTGAAACTGAAAAACTTTTATGTGAAAATATAAGAAATAATAATTTTTAGAATTAAAATTTGGTTTTAGTTGACTTGAGTCAACATTTTTAATAAATGGACCCGGATCTGTGTTCCGACGATGCCGAGAGGTCCGAAATAAAATATGGGACTTGGGCATATGCCCGGAAATGAATTCCGAGGTCCCAAGCCTTAGAAATCAATTTTTGAAAGAAATTGTTTTGCCGAATTATTAATGAAATAAAGAAAAGAATTAGTGTTTGAAACCATTGGTATCGGGCTCGTATTTTGGTTCTGGAGCCCGGTACAGATTTGTTATAGTATTTAAATACTAACTGTGACTGTTTGGTGAGAATCGGAGTTTATTTGACGTGATTCCGACGCCCGGTTGAGAAATAGTAAAATTGAAGTGTTCTTGAGAAAAAAGATGAGTTTTGAGGTTTAATTCATAGTTTTACATGTTATTTTCATGATTTGATCGCACGAGCAAGTCCGTATGATATTTTTAGATTTATGTGCATGTTTGGTTTAGAGCCCCGAGGGTTTGGGTGAGTTTCAAATAAGTTTGGGTTGTGTTGCGCTCGTTCTTTCTTATGCTTCGACGTCGTTTCTTCAAGCATGAATGATATCATATTGAACAAATGAGCTCCGATTTCAGTTTTGAATAAAGCATTAGATCCGTATCGTAATTACGGACCCGTAGCAAAAAGAAACGTCGAATTTGGAAATCGTATGAGGGATTTATAGTCATTTTACTAAAAATAGGATTGCCAGATTTTTCAGATTAATTACGAAATTGCCACTGACGTCGTATTTAAAAACCTCCACAACTAGCAAATATTAAACCTACATATATCATTCATTATAAGGTCAAATTGAGTGATTCAAAAGCCTAACTTGACCAGAATTTCACAAAGAATCCATTGGAGACATAAAAATCGAGTTTCGGGATCGTTTGGTACAAAAAACGAGGCAAAATAGCTGGCAAAAAAATATATAAAACTAGTGTTTGTTCATTCGGTCTTATTTTGAGTTGGGGAGTTTGGATTTGGGCGATTTTCATCGTAGGGAATGGGGTAAGTGGTCTCTACTCGTTTTTATTTGGTTATATTTCAATTACCCAATATTTTTCATCACTTTTAAATCAAAAAATAAGAATTTCATGGTAAAAATTGAGGGTTTGGGTAGAATTAGAAAATTTTGTAAAAATTGAATTTTTACGTCGAATTGAGGTCGGACTTCGAAGCTAATTATATATTCGGGCTCGTGGGTGAATGGGTAAACGTATTTGGTCCGAACCCCGAGTTTAGACCAAGCGGGTCCGGGGTCAGGTTTTAACTTTTTTTGAGAAAACTTAAGAAAAATTATAATTTTCAGTAAAGTTAGTTCTTTTAGCATTAATTAATGATATTAAGTTAATTATGGTTAGATTCGAGTGTATTGGAGGTAAATTCAAGAGGAAAAGCTATAATTGAGCAGTGAGAGGCCTACAAAGTTGAGGTAAGTGCTTGGTTTAACCTTGACTTGAGGGAATAGGAATCCCCAACTAAATTTTTATGTGCAATTTCCATGTGTGTGGTGTATAGGTGAAGTGACGAGTATCTATGCACCACCAAATTGTCTGCTTATATGATCCATTCCCCGTTTCTAGTATAATTGCTTCATGTTTTAATTGTTTCATGTTTATTGTTATTTTTTTATGGTTACTTGACTTGTTAATTTATTGTTAAGTCTTGTTGCAATTATTTTTGGAAAAGTATTAGTGTTCTCCTTGGTTTTATGGTGGTACATAAAGGTTGAGTGGGTTTACATTATTTTACGATATATATGTACTCTTGTTGGTTCCATTTTTGTGATGATATTGATGAGTTTATCAGAAGTACAGTTTTCTATTTACAAATGTTGAGATGAAAGTGTTGTGAAAAGCTAGGCCTGAATTGTGAAAGTTTTTGATAAATAAATAAATTGATAGTGATAAAGGTGAATGAATGATAGTGATAAGGGTGGACAGGGGAAATAAACGATAGTGATACGGTGGATATGTGAAATAAATGATAGTGATAAGGATGGACAGGGGAAATAAATGATAGTGATGAGGGTGGACAGGTGGGATCAGGTTGCACGCCGCAACAAGACAGCGATAAGGGAGGATATTTATGTGTTATTGATTTTAACGCAAAGATTTGGAAAATTTTCTGTTTTACTCTACTGTTTCTCATATTCTGCACATACAGTTATTTTAAAGTAAAGTTTGGAAATTTAGAAATTTGGAAATTTGTGTGAGATTTTGGTGACAGCTGAGGCTTGGAATAGGCGACTGAGTTATTTTATTTATTGTTGCAGTTATCTTTCTTATTTGTGTAGAATTGTTTTATTACTTTATTATATATACATTGTTACGGGTTAAGTTATAATTGCCCCGCCTTAGCCTCGTCACTACTTCGTCGAGTTTAGGCTCGGCACTTACTCAGTACATGGGGTCGGTTGTACTGATACTACACTCTGAACTCTTTTGTGCAGATCCAGGTACCGGCCAGCAGTAGAGATTGTTAGTAGCAACTATCCATTATCCGGAGACACGAGGTATATCTGCCGGCGTTCGCAGAGCCCGAGGTCTTCTCTTAGTTCGTAGAGGTTGTTTCATATTTTCTCAAAAAAGTTATATTATTTCTTTCAGCCCATTATTTGTAGTATTCTTTAGTAGTTCGTGAATTGTAACACCAGACCCTAGGGTAGTCTTAGAGTTATTTCTATAATTAGTTCGTGGCTCGGTTTTTAGTTGTTTATTATTTTATATTTGGAGTTATTCTTTGGAAACCATTAGATTACGTTTACTTTAAATTAATTTATTATGTTTAAATCTGTAATAACCCGACCGGTCGTTTTGCGTTATCAGACCCCGTTCCCCTAAATGAAACTTCTCATAGCGGCTTATTATGATTTATGACTTGCGGGGACTGGTGGTCCGGGATTTGGAGGTGTTTAGAGTGCTATAGGAACATTTGGTTCCTATTGTGGTTTGGGACGTGTTTTTGTGTTATCGAGGTCCGAACGGAATTTCGAGATTGGGAATAGTTTCGTTATGTCATTTATGACTTGCCTGCAAAATTTGGTGTCATTCTGAGTAGTATAGGTCGGTTCGGCGCGTTGTTAGCAAAGTCAAGAAAACTTAAAGTTCCTAAGTTTGGTTCTTGGGGTTTTGAGGTGTGATTTTGAGTTTTAGCATTGTTTTGGGTGTTCCGAAGACTCGAGCGAGTCCATATTATGATTTGGGACTTGTTGGTATATTTGGACAAGGGCTCGGGTGGGCCCAGGTGGCTCCCGGACACCACATGAGGCCAAAAACCAGCTGAAATAGGTGCTGGTGGACCTGTTCTGGGTGTGACCGCAGGTGCGGTTGACTAGTCGCAGGTGTGGGACCGCTCCTGCGGTCCCAGCCTCGCAGGTACGACCCCCAGTGGTCAGGCCAATTCTCGCAGGTGCGGACAAAATTTTGCAGGAGCGGAGCCGCAGGTGCGGTCTCCACTCCGCAAGTGCAAGCCTTTGCTCGCAGGTGCGAGACCGCAGGTGCGGTCCTCGAGCCGCAGGTGCGAAAACACTGCTCAGACATTGTGTTTTTATACATGAGATTTAAGTCATTTTCCTTATCTTCTTCTTCTTCCTTGGGACGATTTCCACCATTTTAGAGGGGCAAACGACTTGGTTATTGAAGGTAAGTAAATTCTACTCAAAATTAGCTTCGTGCATTAATTCTTAGTTAAGTTTAATCACATAATTAGTGAAAATCAAGAATTGGGTAGTAACCTAGGGCTTTCGATAATTTGAGAATTTACCCATGAACCTTAGAAATCAAGTAAAAAAAGTATATTAATGATCCTTAGGCTTTGGGTGAGTGTTTCCTTCGAGAATTATTGGAATCCGAGCATGCAAGCCCGGGGTCAG
The DNA here is from genome assembly GCA_005239525.1 of Nicotiana knightiana. Lineage (NCBI taxonomy): Eukaryota > Viridiplantae > Streptophyta > Magnoliopsida > Solanales > Solanaceae > Nicotiana > Nicotiana knightiana. The sequence continues at coordinate 36,517 of ML387878.1, read as the reverse complement.
ATTTCAGATTTTCTTCAAAAATGGTGAATTTGGCTAAGTAATAGGAGAATTACATTCTTTGAATATAAATTAATGTAATTGTATAACATTTGCCTAGTTTCGAGTCCTCGGGTGTAGAGTTCGGAGTTTCGGGCGCGTTCTCGGTCCGAGGAGTAAATTCGACGCAAGGTGAGTCTCCTTTCTAACCTTGTAAGGGGGAATTGTCCCCCTAGGTGATTTAAAAGCAATATGTGATAATTTGTGGGGGCGACGTACGTACAAAGTGACGAGAGTCCATACGTAGCGACTACTTCTATTATGTCTGGTAGTTAGTCCCACACCATGCCTTGTGTTTTACTTGATATAACTATATGCTTAATGAATTAACGTTACATGTTTCTTATTTCCCTGAAATTATGGAATTTGAGAAAAACTTGTAAGAAATTTTTCACTGAAAAGTATTTTCTTTTAAAAGGAATAATATGTGCGCATGTGACCGCTTCACAATTTACATTCCGCGAGCGGAGTGTGATTTCCCCCACTCTTATAGGAACGGGGCGTACGCCACGGCGGATTGAGAGATGCACTTTTGGTCCAGGTCGTTTGATCCTCGGCAGTGCATAGAGAGGATTGAGAGATGCACTTTTGGTACGGATCGTTCGATCCTTGGCAGTGCATAGATGTGAGTACTTTGTGGAGAGGGGCACTTTTGGTACAGGTCGTTCGATCATCGGCAGTGCACGGGCATGACCATCTTATGACTCCGACCGGTTGTTCTTACCCTGCATGCTTGTTATTTATTTGTTACTAAATTCATGGATAATTATCTGACAAATATTTGGGGAAAAGTGAAGTGGTAATTTTTTTATTCATTCCCATTATTCTTCCTGGATTTCAGTACCTTACATATATACTTGTTGCTTCACTGTCTTTACATGGCTACCGTTTCTATTATATTCTGTTAAATTATACTGTTGGAACTTAGTGAGTGTCATGTCGACCTCTCGTCACTGCCTCTTCGAGGTTAGGCGGGATACTCACTGGGTACATATATATTTATGTACTCATGCTGCACTTCTATACTTAATTGTACAGGTTCTGAGGCTGGCGCTTCTGGTTATCTGATCGGAGCTTGACGTATATTCTGGACCTGACTACACGATGAGATGCCTCCCTTGGCGATTCTCAGTAGTACTATGGAGTTATCTTTTGTTTATTTCTGTCTACTTCTTTCAGACAGCAGTACAATTGTATCATCTTTGTATATTCTACTAGTTCGCCTGTTGACTTGTGCACTAGTTCCTGGCACACTCGTAGTAGACTCTATATTTTGGGACTGTATATATTGGTTCATGATCATTGTGGCTGTATTTACTTAAGTTGGTTAATGTTTACACTTTTATTTAAATGATCTAAGCTTAAAATTTTGGGAATATGTGGTGTTGGTATGTCAAATAAGGATAATCTCACTAGTAAACAACGGTTGTCTTGCTTGACTCCGGTGTTGGGCGCCATCACGACTTGTGTTGGATTTTGGGTTGTGACAACATGGTATCAAAGCACAAGGTTCACGTAAGTCTCAAGAGTCACAGGCAAACCCGATAGAGTCTTGCGGATCAGTACAAAGACGTCTGTACTTATCTTCAGGAGGCTATAGGGCGTTAGGAAACCTCTCTTTGTTCTTATTCTATTGTGTAGTCGATGATTTACTAAATTCATTCTTCTATTCTCTCACAAATGGTGAGGACGCGTGCATCTGATGTTCCAGACTCGGGAAGGGCCGCTACCCCCGCTGTCCGAGGTCACGGCAGAGGCCGGGGGAGGGCACCGGCCCGTGGTAGGGGACGAGAGCATCCCAGAGCTATTCCGGTACCGCCAACAAAGGACCCTATTATAGAGGAGCTGGATGAGGTGCCTCCAGCAGATCCTGCACCAGTAGACTTTATGACAGTGCCAGACTTCCAGGCAGTCATGGGCCGTATGATGAGATTTATGGACACTATGTCCCAGGCTGGTTTATTTCCAGCAGATCCTGCCACTTCTCAGGCAGGAGGGGGAGTCCAGACCCCTTCTGCCCAGGTTGCAGGACAGACAGCAACATTACATCATACCCCGGGTACACTGCCCATGGGTGGGGTCGAGCCTGTTGCAACAACACCTAAGCCTAGACGAGCTGCGGATGGTGATCCGCAGAAGTTATTGGATAGATGGACCCGATTGCACCCTCCAGTCTTTGGTGGTGAGCGGGGCGAGGACGCCGAGGATTTTGTGGATAGGTGCAGGGATAGACTGCACAACATGAGGATACTAGAGTCCCATGGGGTGGATTTCACTACCTTCTAGTTGGAGGGCAGAGCTCGTAGGTGGTGGCAGTCCTATATTCTCAGTAGGCCAGCAAATTCTCCTCCTGTCACTTGGGAGCAGTTCACGCAGATGTTTCTGGATAGATATATCCCACGATCTGAGAGGGAAGAGCTGCGGTACCAGTTTGAGCGGCTAGAGTAGGGGCAGATGTCAGTGACAGATTATGAGGCCAGATTTTCAGAGTTGTCTCGCCATACCCTTATGATATTTCCTACCGATGCTGAGAGAGTGCGGAGATTTTTGGCGGGGTTACATCCAGGTATTAGGGAAACCATGGCCCGAGGGGTGGAGATGGGTACTCCTTATCAGCTTGTGGTAGAGATTGCTCGCAGGATCGAGGGGTATCGATCGAGGAGCAGGGAGCAGGGACAACAGGATAAGAGGGCTAGATTGTTTGGAGATTTCAGAGGTGCCCCAGCTAGGGGCAGGGGTCAGTATAGCAGTGGTCAGCCCAGCAGGCCTTTATATTCAGCACCTCCACCACCTCCCCGAGGTGTTCCAGCAAGGCCGCATTTCACCGCCATGCCAAAGCGATCCTACCGTCCTCCAGCCATTCAGAGTTCGCACCGTGGTTATCCCAGTCATCCGAGATCCTCCGACCCTTACTTCAGTGCTACGCTAGAGGGCTCTCATCGCCCTCCGGCCATTCAGGGCTCTTCTTCGGAGCAGCAGACTATGGTACCTGGGAGTTGTTACGAGTGTAGAGAGCAGGGTCATATGAGGAGGCAGTGTCCCAGGTTTCAGGGAAAGGCCGTGCAGCAGGATTATCAGCCGATGGGTCCGACACCAGCAGCTACCTAGAGGTGGAGGATAGGTCGGCAGGGGCCGTCCTAGAGGTGGAGGCCAGTCGGGGGGAGGTTAGGCAGCTCCTGTTCATTCTGGTGGAGCCCAGTCTTCCGGTACTACATCCAGATTCTATGCCATTCTGGCCAGATCATATGCATTGGCCTCAGACGCCGTGATCACAGGTATTATTTCAGTATGTGGTAGAGAGGCATCAGTGTTATTTGATCCAGGATCCACTTATTCCTATGTTTCGATCTTATTTGCTCATTTTTTGGATGTCCCTCGTGAGTCCTTGGGTTCACCTTTTTATGTGTCCACTCCTGTGGGTGATTCTGTGGTTATAGACCGGATTTGCCGGTCCTGTGTGATTTCATTTTGTGGGTTCGAGACTTGAGCATATCTATTATTGCTCGACATGATTGATTTCGAGATTATTTTAGGCATGGATTGGCTATCTCCTTATCATGCCGTGCTAGATTGCCATGCCAAGACAGTTACTTTAGTCATGCCCGAGTCGCCTAGGCTGGAGTGGAGAGGTTCTTCCGTTAGTACAGCCAGCCGGGTTATTTCATTCTTAAAGGCTCGACATATGGTCGAGAAGGGTTGTCTAGCCTATTTTTCTTATGTGCGGGAGACCACCGNATGGGTCTATGCGGATGTGTATTGATTACCTCCAGTTGAACAAGGTTACCATTAAGAACAAGTATCCTTTTCCACACATTGATGATTTGGTTGACCAGTTGCAGGGTGCTCGTGTGTTTTCTAAGATTGATTTGCGATCGGGGTATCATCAGTTGAGAATTCGGGTGTCAGATGTTCCGAAGACTGCTTTTCGTACGAGATATGGCCACTATGAGTTCCTGGTGATGTCATTTGGCTTGACTAATGCCCCAGCAACATTCATGGACTTGATGAATAGGGTGTTCAGGCCGTATATTGATTCCTTTATCATTGTCTTCATTGATGACATTTTGATTTACTCACGTAGCCTGGGGGAGCACGAGCAGCATTTGAGAGTTGTGCTCCAGACCTTACGAGAATAGAATTTATATGCTAAGTTCTCCGAGTGTGAGTTCTGTTGGATTCTTGTGGCATTTTTGGGGCCCGTGGTGTCCGAAGAGGGTATCAAGGTTGATCCTCAGAAGATCGAGGCAGTTCAGAGTTGGTCGCGTCCTACTTCATCTACAGAGATCAGGAGCATTTTGGGTCTAGCAGGCTATTATCGCCGATTTGTGGAGGGGTTCTCTTCTATTGCAGCTCCATTGACTAGATTGACTCAAAAGAATGCCCCGTTTCCATGGCTTGACGAGTGTGAGGCGAGCTTTCAGAAGCTCAAGACAGCATTGACCTTAGCACTAGTTCTAGTATTGCCTTCCAGTTCTGGGATGTATACAGTATATTGCGACATTTCACGTGTTTGCTTGGGGTGCGTATTGATGCAGGAGGGGAGAGTTATTTCTTATGCTTCAGGCCAACTGAAGGTTCATGAGAAGAATTACCCTGTGCACGATTTGGAGTTAGCGGCGATTGTTCATGCTCTTAAGATTTGGAGGCACTACTTGTATGGAGTGTCCTGTGAGGTTTATACAGACCACCGTAGCTTGCAACACTTGTTCAAGCAGAAGGATCTTAATTTGAGGCAGCGCAGATGGCTTGAGTTGTTAAAGGATTATGATATCACCATTCTTTATCACCCGGGAAAGGAAAATGTGGTAGCAGATGCATTGAGCAGGAAGGTGGAGAGTATGGATAGCTTGGCTTATATTGCAGCAGAGGAGAGACCTCTAGCCTTGGACATTCAGTCGTTGGCCAATCGCTTGGTGAGATTAGACCTTTCAGAGCCTCATCGAGTTTTGGCACATGTGGTTGCTGAGTCTTTGTTATTAGGGGAGATTAAGGCCCGGTAGTTCTATGATCCGTGCTTAGCAGAGCTTCGGGAGACAGTGGTATAGGGTAGGTCCAAGGAGGTTACTATTGGCGAGGATGGTGTTCTGAGACTTCAGGACCGCTTATGTGTTCCTATTGTTGATGGCTTGAGGGAGAGGATTCTAGAGGAGGCACACAGTTCTCGGTATTCTATTCATCCTGGTGCTACGAAGATGTATCGTGACTTGAAGCAGCATTACTGGTGGAGACGGATGAAGAAGGACATTGTGGAGTATGTGGCTAGGTGTCTTAATTGCCAGCAGGTTAAGTATGAGCACCAGAGGCCAGGAGACCTACTTCAGCAGATGCCTATTCCTGAGTGGAAATGGGAGCGCATCACTATGGACTTCGTGGTTCAGTTGCCTTGGACCTTGCGGAAGATTGACGCGGTTTGGGTCATTGTGGATAGATTGACCAAATCGGTGCATTTCATTCCACTAGCTACTACTTATACTTCTGAGAGGTTGGACCAGATCTACATTCGGGAGATAGTCCGGTTGCACGGTGTGCCGGTGTCCATTATATCAGATCGAGGTCCTCAGTTCACCTCGCACTTCTGGAGAGCATTGCATAGTGAGATGGGTACCCAGATAGATCTCAGCACAACATTTCACCCTCAGACTGATGGTCAGTCGGAGCGTACAGTTCAGATATTGGAGGACATGCTCAGGGCATGTGTGATTGACTTCGGAGGTCAGTGGGACCAGTTCTTTCCTTTGGCCGAGTTTGCTTAGAATAATAGTTATCAGTCCATCATTGAGATGGCACCATTTGAGGCTTTGTATGGTCGGCGATTTCATTCTCATATCGAGTGGTTTGAGCCTGGCGAGGCTAAGTTATATGGCACCGACCTGGTGAGGGACGCCTTGGAGAAAGTGAAGTTGATTCAGGAGAGGCTCCGCACAGCACAGTCCAGATATAAGAGTTATGCGGATCAGAGGGCGCGTGATGTATCATTTATGGAGGGAGATATGGCCCTGTTGCAAGTCTTGCCTATGAAGGGTATTATGAGGTTTGGGAAGAAGAGAAAGCTAAGCCCGAGGTTTATAGGTCCCTTCGAGGTGTTGAGGAGAGTTGAGGAGGTTTCTTATGAGCTGGCCTTACCTCCCAGTTTATCAGGAGTTCATCCAGTTTTTCATGTATCCATGCTCCGGAGGTACCACGCCGACTTCTCTCACGTGGTTGATTTCAGCACTATTCAGTTGGATGAGAGGTTGGGTTATGAGGAGGAGCCAGTTGCTATTATTGATAGACAGGACCTCCAGTTGAGGTCCAAGAGAGTTTCTGTCGTAAAGGTCTAGTGGAAGAGCCAACCAGTTGAGGAGGCGACCTGGGAGTCCGAGGAGGGCATGCGAAGCAGATATCCACACTTATTCAGCACTTCAGGTATGATTCTAGACCCGTTCGAGGACGAATGTTTGTTTAAGAGGTGGAGAATATAACGACCCGACCGATCATTTTGCGTTATCGGATCTCGTTCCCCTAAATGAAACATTCCATAGCGGCTTATTACGATTTATGACTTGCGGGGACTGGTGGTCCGGGATTCGGAGGTGTTTAGAGTGCTATAGGAACATTTGGTTCCTTAAGGTTGGCCTATAAGGCCAAGTTTGACTTCGGTCAACATTTTGGGTAGACGAGCTCGGAATTGAGTTGCATCGGTTCCGGTAGCTTCATATGATGATTACGGACCTGGGCGTATGTTCGGAATGGGTTTCTGATGACCCGGGAGCGATTTGGTGCCCAATATTGAAATAATAAGTTCCTTAAGTTCGTATTGTGGTTTGGGACGTGTTTTTGTGTTATCGAGGTCCGAACGGAATTTCGAGGCTGGGAATAGTTCTGTTATGTCATTTATGACTTGCCTGCAAAATTTGGTGTCATTCCGAGTAGTATAGGTCGGTTCGGCGCGTTGTTAGCAAAGTCAAGAAAACTTAAAGTTCCTAAGTTTGGTTCTTGGGGTTTTGAGGTGTGATTTTGAGTTTTAGCATTGTTTTGGGTGTTCCGAAGGCTCGAGCGAGTCTTTATTATGATTTGGGACTTGTTGGTATATTTGGACGGGGGCTCGGGTTGGCCCAAGTGCCTCCCGGACACCACACGAGGCCAAAAACCAGCTGAAATAGCTGTTGGTGCACCTGTTCTGGTGTGACCGCAGGTGCGGTTGACCAGCCGCAGGTGCAGGACCGCTCCTTCGGTCCCAGCCTCGTAGGTGCGACACCTAGTGGTCTGGCCAATTCTCGCAGGTGCGGTCAAATATCCGCAGAAGCGGAGCCACATGTGCGGTCTCCACTCCGCAGGTGCGGATCCAGGATTCCTAGTCCATTTATGCAGGTGCGAGCCATTGCTCGCAGGTGCGGTCCTCGAGCCGCAGGTGCAAAAACACTGTTCAGACAGTGTGTTTTTATACACGGGATTTAAGTCATTTTCCATATATTCTTCTTCTTCCTTGGAACGCTTTCCACCATTTTAGAGGGGCGAACAACTTGGTTATTGAAGGTAAGTAAATTCTACTCTAATATTAGCTTCGTGCGTGAATTCCTAGTTAAGTTTAATCACATAATTAGTGAAACATCAAGAATTGGGTAGTAACCTAGGGCTTTCGATAATTTGAGAATTTACCCGTGAATTAGCTATTAAATCAAGTAAAAATCATATATTAATGATCCTTAGGCTTTGGGTGAGTGTTACCTTCGAGAATTATTGGAATCCGAGCAGGCGGGCCCGGGGTCGGATTTTAGATATTCTTCAAAAATGGTGAATTTGGCTAAGTAATAGGAGAATTCCATGCTTTGAATATAAATTAATGTATAACATTTTGCTAGTATTGAGTCCTCGGGTGTAGAGTTCGGAGTTTCGGGCGTGTTCTCGGTCCGGGGAGTAAATTCGACGCAAGGTGAGTCTCGTTTCTAAACTTGTAAGGGGGAATTGTCCCCCTAGGTGATTTAAATGCTATATGTGATAATTTGTGGGGGCTACGTATGTACCAAGTGACGAGAGTCCATACGTAGCGACTACTTCTATTATGTCCGGGTAGTTAGGCTCACATCATGCCTTGTGTTTTACTTGATATAACTATATGCTTAATGAATTAACGTTACATGTTGCTTATTTCCCCGAAGTTATGGATTTGAGAAAAACTTGTAAGAAATTGTTCACTGAAAAGTATTTTCTTTTAAAAGGAATAATGTATGTGCATGTGACCGCTTCGCAATTTACATTCCGCGAGTGGAGTGTGATTCCCCCCACTCTTATGGGAACGGGCCGTACGCCACGGCGGATTGAGAGATGCACTTTTGGTACGGGCCGTTCGATCCTCGGCAGTGCATAGATATGAGTACTTTGTGGAGAGGGGCACTTTTGGTACGGGTCGTACGATCCTCAGCAGTGCACGGGCATGACCATCTTATGACTCTGACCGGTTGTCCTTACTCTGCATGCGTGTGATTTATTTGTTACTAAATTCATGGATATTGATCTGACAGATATTTGGGGAAAAGTGAAGTGGTAATTATTTTATTCATTCCCATTATTCTTCCTGGATTTCAGTACCTTACATATATACATGTTGCTTCATTGTCTTTACATGCCTACCGTTTCTATTATATTCTGTTAAATTATACTATTGGATCTTAGTGAGTGTCATGTCGACCTCTCGTCACTGCCTCTTCGAGGTTAGGCGGGATACTCACTGGGTACATATATATTTATGTACTCATGCTGCACTTCTGTACTTAATTGTACAGGTTCTGAGGCTGGTGCTTCTGGTTATCCGACCGGAGTTTGACGTTTATTCTGGACCCGACTCCACGGTGAGCTGCCTCCCTTGGCGATTCTTAGCAGTACTATGGAGTTATCTTTTGCTTATTTCTGTCTACTTCTTTCAGAAAGTAGTACAGTTGTATCATCTTTTGTATATTCTACTAGTTCGCCTATTGACTTGTGACACTAGTTCCTGGCACACTTGTAGTAGACTCTATATTTTGGGACTGTATATATTGGTTCATGATCATTGTGGCTATATTTACTTAAGTTGGTTAATATTTCCGCTTTTATTTAAATGATCTAAGCTTAAAATTTTGGGAATATGTGGGTTGGTATGTCAAATAAGGATAATGTCACTAGTAAACAACTGTTGGCTTGCCTGACTCCGGTGTTGGGCGCCATCACGACTTGTGTTGGATTTTGGGTCGTGACATAATCAAAGTAAAATAGCTAATCAAACTCTAACGTTGGCTTGCCTAGCGAGTGTGATGTTAGGCGCCATCACGATCTCTAAGGTTGGTAATTTGGGTCGTGACAAGTTGGTATCAGAGCACTAGGTAGCTTAGGTCTTACAATTCACGAACAAATTTGGTAGAGTCTAAAGGATCGGTATAGAGACGTCTGTACTTATCTCTCAGAGGCTATGAAGTTAGGAACAATTTCACTTCTATTCTACTCTATCGTGCGAATTTATTCTACCATTGATGATTGATGTCGCACCCCCTTTTTCCTCTCCTTTTGGATTAGTCAGGGTTTTTGACATTATTGGGACAACTCATTTCCTTTTGGGAAAAGGGATGTGAAGGACTTGAAGAGTCGCCACCTAACGAATTAAGGTGCGTTAGGGCACCTATTAAGGGTTATAATAACACTAATTGAATAACCGGAGATTGGTTAAGGTCTTGAAATTACTCTGAGGGGAAGGTGGTAGGCACCTCTCAAAGTCCACAATTGTGGTTCTCGGCCAAACAAACTTTTTGAATTTAAGCGAGTAGCAAATATGCAGTCAAAGTATACACATGGAAACAAATAATGGTTTTGAAAAGATTCACAGTCTAAGCACACATATGTAGGGAATAGGGTGAGTCCTAAGTTGTTTATCCTATAGGATCACATCAATGAAATGCCCGGTAATCACTCCTCAGTGAGGGGCTACACGTGGCATCAGAGCACCGGTCATCATATCCATATCTACCCTTTACCCCACCCCTTAGTGGTTATTAAGCGAATTTAATTAGCGGTCTCTATGTGTGTTGTTACCCGTCCCTTCTTAAGGGTCCTGGAGGAATTTAGGACCTCTAAGGATTTAGAAGGATAAAATTCTAAGCGACATGCAAGAACAAATAGGATTGATCAGATAAATGCAGGAAAGCAGTTATGAGGCCCAGATTTACCTCCACAAGTAATGCACATCAGCACGTCTCAAACACAAACAAGAGGCAGTTTCATTAGACAGGATCCTAAGACAGGATATCTAAGTGAATGCCAATGCACAGAAATATGCAGCTTTTATTTTCTTATAAACTCAGAAGCAGGGGCCTAATCAGTTTGCCTACTGATTTTTAAGCACGTTAACCTTTAGACAATTCAGAAGTTATTTTTGCCTAAAAGCATGTTGTTCTAGGTGTACAAAAATGCAGGGATTGTTTCCAATTTTATCTAAAACATGATAATCATATGTGAGATTGTTTTTACCTTTTAATGAATCAATAGTTAAAACTAGGTGTGGTTAACAAATGCAAACAGAGTGCCTAATACATGATTTCTAAATGCACATAAACGGAAGTTTTATGTCAATGGTCCTTAAATTAACAGAATTCCTAAGGCATAATTTCTAAATACACAGAAACGACAGTTTTATGTCAATGATCCTTAAATTAATAGAATTCCTAAGGCATGATTTCTAAATGCACAAAAGAGTTACAGAATGATTGAAACATGATTTTTTTGAATGCACAAGAGTAACAGCTTTTATGTTAACGTTGTTTATTGTCCTAGGAGCAGGATTTCTAAGTGATAAATATAAAGCATGGATGAGATGCTGAAACAGTAGACATGAAATCCTAGGAACATGATATCTAGTGCATGTTTGGCATGATTTGAATGAATATGTTGGTTCTAAAACATGGATTCTAATACAGATAGAAATAATGTAAAGCTTAGAACATGCTTTCTACCCGATGATATTAACAGAACTATATAGCTACCCTCCCCATTTCACTAGCCATCCCCAATATCTGTTTACAATAATTATTACAAACCAATAGCTGAATGAATTACATAAATAGATAGAAAAGAAGAAGTTAAATTATTGGGAGCTTGAAGCAGGCCCAAATGTACCATGAGGATACCAGATGTTCATAACCTCGACTGTCAGAGTTTCATAGCCTTTCTCATGTCCGGGTGTGTCAGAGTTCCCTAAGGACCTCAAGGATCCCGGGCAGTGCTCACACCCAGATTTCATAACTAGAACTGAGTAAGTGCAGTGTGGAAGAGCCAACTCTAGTGCATCAGAGTTCAGAGGGATCTCACAGGAATACCAAGGCAGTCACACACTGTAGGGGCAGAACCTAAGGACCTAAGAGTAGAGTGAGAGTGCTTGACATAGTTTTGAAAAGGTTTTGATATGAAAACAGTATTGAAAAAGAACTCAGTTGAGTGAATAATTTTTATGAAAATAGAGGGGTTGATTAATAGTAAAATAGTTAAACAAGAATGGTGTCAACCAAACAAACAACATATCAACCCAGAGCAAGCAGATTCCACATTGCTCAACAACAGACTTTCACACAGGGGAGTTGGGAACTGGGGACACATAGGGCATGTACAGTGAACACATAACAGGAAGAAACATAGAGGTTTTGTAGGGGGTTTATGAGATTTGGGGATAACTAATGGTACCAACACAGTATGGATTCCAGAACAAACAGCTGAGGACAGAGTTAAACATGGAATCAAGCAACTTAAGGTGACAAAATTGCTTTGCAAAGAAAGGTTTATATTAGAAACCAGACAAACATAAATAGAGCAGAGTCGGGATGGGACATGCTATAAAGCGGCTAAACAAGTTCATAACCATGTTGATCCTAAGTTGAATTAGGACAGAACTAATACGATGAGTGAAGCAGTAATGTAGACAGGTTAATTACATGTTGAAAAGCTAAACAATAGACAGAAGTAGACTGACGACTAGTAAACTAAAGCAGTAAGTAAACACATTGAGTTTGGAACTTGGATTTAAATCATAGCATACCAGTTAAAGAGAGAAGATACTAAGTATAGGGCAGTAGAGTGCAATAATTAGCCTTGGCTTGCAGCCGGCTAATTCAATTGAAGCAGCAAGTAGCAAGAAATAGCATAAAGTTTTTAAGTGTGAGAGAGAGTTTTTGAACCAGTGAGTTTGTGTCTAATGAGAGTAGAAGAGAGCATATATATAGCAGTTTGAAAGCTAAGTAAATAAGGTAAGAGTCAAAATTGTTCAGTGATTGAAGAACTCAGAATCAATTAGAATAAAAATTAGTGCAAGTACTCCTTCAATTAAGGGAGTTAACTTCAAACGGTAAAAGACAGGTAACAAATAAGGAAGGAGATCATATATGGCTGAAATATAGCTAAGGAAATAATTCAAACACAGTACAGGTATAGAGTATGCGATTAAGGCTAGGTACATGAGGTTCTAATTAAGGAAATAACATAAGAATAAATTAACAATATAGTCAACCACATAAATAAGGTAAGAAAATAATTTAGAAGTCGGAAATGAGTAATGGGCATCAATCACAGGAAACCACTAAGGGGTTTCAATTACAGGAAATTAGAGATTCAATTACAGGAAATTAAGGATTCAAACAAAATAGCACTGATTAAAGGAAACTACTACAAACTTCTGGAATAAACATAGTATAGGCAGGGAGAAACAAAACCAGAAACCCTAATAAGCACAATAGGGTAGAAATCATAAAAAATCAGGGATTCAACTAGAAAATAGTATTGATTAGGGGAAATGACCACAAATTTCTGTTGATAAACAAAATAAACATAATATAGGCGGGAGAAGCAAAATCAAAAACCCTAATGAGCATAACGGGGTAGAAATCACAGAGATTCAGAACATATTCATGAGAAACAGACATACGAACAAATCTGCAAAGACAGACTCAGAATTATAACATAGTGTTAAAACTAAGGTTTTATGATTAAAAGCAATTTTAACAAAGGAGTCGTTTAAACATAGGAGAATCAGAGAACAACATTAAAAAGAGACCAGAAACATGTTTTGAAGAAGAGTTCCAGAAAACCTAATGGGAAAATAAAGCGATGCTTTGGGAAATTGAAAGGTTTTCATAAAACAAACGAAAATAGCTCAGAAAAACCCCAGATCTGTTATAGATCTAAGAGGTACAGTAGAAGAGGTTAGGGTTTTCTAGAAGATAACTCATAAAATAGAGAGATTCCAGCTTAGAAACCATAAATCTAGCCGAAAAAAGAAAGATCTTACTCAATCGAGCCATGGCGGCCTGAGAATGGTAAGCACGGACTCAGTGGGAGGGAAGTGAACGGCCACTGATCCCTTGAGGACCTTGAGACATCAAGAAACCGGGCATGGAGAGCCATTAGAGGCTTGAGGATGGTGAGAATCCATCATAGTCGACGGTAAGCAAGCAACGACGGGGGGAAATTAGGGTTAGGGCAGAGAGGATTTGGAGAGGAGAGTGAAGGGTGACGGCGGAGTGTGAGAGGAGAAATGAGGGTTTGGGGGGTCGTTTAGGTTAAATTAGGAAAGGGTTAAGGTCGTTGATCAAAATTGATCAACGGCTAGGATTTAGCAAGAGTTGGGTCGGGTAGGGGTAGGATTTTGGGCCTGGGTGTATGGGCTGGTTTAATCAAGGTATTTTGGATGATTTTAATAGGTTGCAATTGAATTAAAAATGAGCTATTTGTTAAATACCAAGATAACTTAATTAAAATAATTTTATAAAATAATTACTAATTATAAAAAAAAATGAATTCTATGCATGGAAATAATTTTAAAATGATTATTTGGTATTTAAAAATATAAAGGATTAATTTCTGATAAGAAATAGTACAAAATCATATGCATGAGCTATAATCGCAAAGTTACTGCACTTATAGCCAAAAGGTGCCAATTTGGCTATTTATGAAATAATTTGGTCTTAATTGGACCATAAATGATAAATTAAATCAAGAAATGTCTTTGAAATCATTTGTGATGCAATTTTGTAATTATTTATTGGAAATAAAACACTGGACAAATTAATAAAATGTAGAAAAATTATGGGAAAATACCAATTGCTACTAATGCATGATTTTGAAGGTATGTATGCAATTTTAAAAATATTTTGGGAAAAATTGGGTATCAACAATTGAAATTGTCTATTCTCTTCCTCTCACAAATCTCGACAATGCGCAAAGCGTCTACAACCGGACAGGAGATGAATCCCCAATGACAGCTACGATTAGGGGAAAAGACAGAAGTAGAGCTCAGTCTAGACAAAAGTGTTATGCCGATCGTAAGGTTCGTGATGTGGCATTCATGGTTGGAGAGAGGGTATTGTTTTGTGTGTCTCCCATGAAGGGTGTTATGAGGTTTGGAAAGAAGGGTAAGTTGAGCCCTAGGTATATTAGGCCGTTTGAGATTCTTGATAGAGTGGGGGAGGTAGCTTATAGACTTGCGTTACCTCCAGGGTTATCCTCAGTTCATCCGGCATTCCACTTGTCTATGATCCAAAAATATCACGGTGACCCGTCCCACGTGTTAGATTGTAGCTCTGTCCAGTTGGACAAAGACTTGACTTATGAGGAGGAGTCGGTAGTCGTTCTAGACCAGCAGGTTTGTCAGTTGAGGTCTAAGGGTTTTTCTTTAGTTCGAGTGCAATGGAAAGGTCAGCCCATTGAGGTAGCGACTTGGGAGTCCAAGTCAGACATGCAGTGTAGATATCCATATTTTTTTTCCAATTCAGGTAATTTTCTATGTCCGTTCGAGGACGAACGTTTGTTTTAAAGGTGGAGATTGTGATGACCCAAGGGGTCATTTTATGAATTAAGACTCCGTTCTAGGCTTATTAGCCATAAAAAGACTAATTTTAATTACCTCGATTTGCATGCACAGTCCGTGCATGAAATCGAAAAGCTTTTGTGTGAAAATATAAGAAATAATAATTTTTAGAATTAAAATTTGGTTTTAGTTGACTTGAGTCAACATTTTAGTAAAAGGACCCGGATTTGTGTTCTGACGATCCCGGGAAGTCCGGAGTAAAATGTGGGAGTTGGGCGTATGCCTGGAAATGAATTCCGAGGTCCCAAGCCTTAGAAATCAATTTTTGGAAGAAATGATTTTGCTGAATTATTAATGAAATAAAGAAAAGAATTAGTGTTTGAAACCATTGGTATCGGGCTCGTATTTTGGTTTCTGGAGCCCGATACAGATTTGTTATAGTATTTGAATACTAACTGTGACTGTTTGGTGAGAATCAGAGTTTATTTGACGTGATTTCGACGCCCGATTGAGAAATAGTAAAATTGAAGTGTTCTTGAGAAAAAAGATGAGTTTTGAGATTTAATTCATAGTTTTACATGTTATTTTCATGATTTGATCGTACGAGCAAGTCTGTATGATGTTTTTATACTTGCGTTGATGTTTGGTTTAGAGCCCCGAGGGCTCGGGTGAGTTTCGAATAAGTTTGGGTTGTGTTGCGCTCGTTCTTTCTTATTCTTCAACGTCGTTTCTTTAAGCATGATATCATATTGAACAAATTAGCTCCGATTTCTGTTTTGAATAAAGCATTAGATATGTATCGTAATTACGGACTCGTAGCAAAAAGAATCATCGAATTTGGACATCGTATGAGGAATTTATAGTCATTTTACTAAAATTAGGGTTGCCAGATTTTTCAGCTTAATTACGAAATTGCCACTGATGGCGTATTTAAAAATCTCCACTATTTGCAAATATTAAAACCTACATATCTCATTCATTATAAGGTCAAATTGAGTGATTCAAAAGCCTAACTTGACCAGAATTTCACAAGGAATCTATTGGAGACATAAAAATCGAGTATTGGGATCGTTTGATACAAGAAACAAGGCAGAACAGTAGGCAGAAAAATATATAAAATTAGGATTTGTTCATTCGGTTATATTTTGAGTTGGGGAGCTCGAATTTGGGAGATTTTCACCATAGGGATTGGGGTAAATGTTCTTTACTCATTTTTGTTTGGTTATATTTCAATTACCCAATGTTTTTCATCACCTTTAAATCAAAAAATAAGAATTTTCATGGTAAAAATTGAGGGTTTGGTAGAATTAGGAAATTTTGTAAAAATCGAATCTTTACCTCAAATTGAGGTTGGATTTCGAGAATAATTATATATTCGGACTCGTGGGAGAATGGGTAAACGTAATTTGGTCCGAACCCCGAGTTTAGACCAACCGGGCCCGGGGTCGGGTTTTAACGTTTTCTGAGAAAACTTAGGAAAAATTATAATTTTCAGTAAAGTTAGTTCCTTTAGCATTAATTAATGATATTAAGTTAATTATGGTTAGATTCGAGTGTATTGGAGGTGAATTCAAGAGGAAAAGCTATAATTGAGCAGTGAGAGACCTACAAAGTTGAGGTAAGTGCTTGGTTTAACCTTGACTTGAGGGAATAGGAATCCCCAACTAAATTTTTATTTGCAATTTGCATGTGTGTGGTGTATAGGTGAGGTGACGAGTATCTATGCACCACCAAATTGTCTGCTTATATGATTCATTCCCCGTTTCTAGTATAAGTGCTTCATGTTTTAATTGTTTCATGTTTATTGTTGTTTTTTATGGTTACTTGGCTTGTTAATTTATTATTAAGTCTTGTTTCAATTATTTTTGGAAAAGTATTAGTGTTCTCCTTGATTTTATGGTGGTACATAAAGGTTGAGTGAGTTGAAATTGTTTTACGATATATATATATATATATATATATATATATATATATATATATATATATATATATGCATGCACTCTTGTTGGTTCAATTTTTGTGATGATATTGATGAGTTTATGAGAAGTACAGTTTTCTGTTTACAAATGTTGAGATGAAAGTGTTGTGAAAGGCTGAGCCTGAATTGTGAAAGTTTTTGATAAATAAATAAGTTGATAATGATAAGGGTGGATGAATGATAGTGATAAGGGTGGACATGAGAAATAAATGATAGTGATAAGGGTGGACAGGTGAAATAAATGATAGTGATAAGGATGGACATGGAAAATAAATGATAGTGATAAGGGTGGACATGTGGGATCGGTTGCACGCCACAACAAGACAGCGATAAGGGAGGATATTTATGTGTTATTGATTTTAACGCAAAGATTTGGAAAATTTACTGTTTTACTCTACTGTTTCTCATATTCTGCACATACGGTTATTTTAAAGTAAAGTTTGGAAATTTGGAAATTTGTGTGAGATTTTGGTGACAGCTGAGGCTTGGAATAGGCGACTAGTTATAGTATTTATTGTTGCAGTTATCTTTCTTATTTGTGTAGAATTGTTTTATTGCTTTATTATATATACGTTGTTACAGGTTAAGTTATAATTGCCCCGCCTTAGCCTCGCCACTACTTCGTCGAGTTTAGGCTCGGCACTTACTCAGTACATGGGGTCAGTTGTACTGTACTACACTCCGCACTCTTTTATGCAGATCCAGGTACTGGCCAGCAGTAGATATTGTTAGTAGCAACTATCCATTATCCGGAGACACGAGATATATGTGTCGGCATTCGCAGATCCCGAGAGTCTTCTCTTAGTTCGTAGAGACTGTTTTATATTTTCTCAAAATAGTTATGTTATATCTTTCAGCCGATTATTTGTAGTATTCTTTAGTAGTTTGTGAATTGTGACACCAGACCCTGGGGTGGTCTTAGAGTTATTTCTATAATTAGTTCGTGGCTCGGTTTATGTCACGACCCAAAATCCGCAAGGTCGTAATGGCGTCGGACACCACCGTCAGACAAGCCAATCATTAATTAATTGAAATAATTTTCTGTTTTGACATTTATGAAAAATCATTTCCTTACACTTTATTACATATTAACTAAATAAAAATATGTCGAGTAAAACAATAGTTTGAATATTCTATTTTAGCAATTATATCCCAACACATCCCAGAACCCGGTGTCACAAGTACAAGAGCAATTTCTAAGAATTTATACAATCATCACAAAGCCTGTCCGAAATACAAATTGGACTAGGAAATTTAAAATGAAAAAAAATACAGTACAACGGAGACTCTGCCAGCTGCGATTCCTCTCCGGATGATGCAGCTCGCCTAAGTCTCCAAATCCGACATATTGCTATGAAAGTACCTGTGCAATAAAAATGCGCAGCAAGTGTAGCATGAGTACAAAAACAACGTGTACTCAGTAAGTCACCCGCCTAACCTCAGAGAGGTAGTGACGAGAGGTCGAATTAGACACTCACTAAGGTCCAAAAAATTAATTTAACAGCATATGATGAACACGGTAGGCATGTAAAGGTAGTAAAGCAGCATTATATATAGAAGGCACTGAAAATCCAAGTAAATATTGGAAGTAAACAAACAGTTACCACTTCCTCATTTTCCCCCAAATATTTTAAATAAACAATTTCCTCTTTGTTTTCCCCAAATATTTTATTACTTTTAAAATCCATGAAAACATTTAATAATTTAGCATGCGCATGCGGGATAAGGACAAACGGTCTGAGACGTCGTAATAATCATCTATGTGCACTGCCGAGAATCGAACGGCCCGTACCAAAAGTGCACCTCTCAATAAAATACTCATGTCCATGCACTGCCGAGGGTCGAACGGCCCGAACCATAAGTGCATCTCTCAATAAAATACTCATGTCCATGCACTGCCGAGGGTCGAACAGCCCGAACCATAAGTGCATATCTCAATAAAATAATCAGGTCTATGCACTACCGAGGGTCGAACGGCCCGAACCATAAGTGCATCGTTCAATCCGCCGTGGCGTACGGCCCGCTCCCATGAGAGTGGGGAAAATAAGACTCCGCTCACGGAATGTAAATTGCGAAGTGGTCACATGCAGTCAGGCACAATCAACAGTCCACCCCGAATACGTCGGGAAAACAAAGGCTCAAGTAAATGACAGATTTCACTTTTAAAACCCATAAAATAGTGTTTAAATCCTTTTTCGAAATTCACTTGCCACGTTTTTATAATGTTTAATAATACAACCTTATCCGGGAATACAATTGCCCGCGAAGGAAATCAATTCTCTTTTTAGATGATTAAGAAAATAAATCTAATATTCCTTAGTCATTCAATTACAATTTCAATTATATTAGCAGTCTAATATCACAGACAAGATCACAGGTACAACAGGTAAGGCATGCTAGTGGGTCCTAGGCTACCCGGACATGGAAAAATAGTAGCTACGCACGGACTCCCGTCACCTCGTACGTACGTAGCCCCGGCAGATAGTAACACATACTTAATCAGTTCACCTAGGGGGATAATTCCACCTCACAAAGTTAGAAAGGAGACTTGCCTCGCTCCGAAGTCCCACAACCGGCTTCCAAGCCCTTCCGACGATTCCCATGGATGCACAACGCCCCAAAACTACCACATAACGGGCAAAGCAACAAAAATACATCCTAATACTCACAACAAATTCAAATTATATACTTTCCCAACCCCGCTCAGTGAATTGACCAAAATGCCCTCGGGCCCACATGCCCAGAAATCTGAAATTTCTCGAAGAGGTATTCTACCCATAGTCTTACTAACTCAAATATACAATTTACTCTACATTTCATGCTCAAATCCGTGGCTAAAAATCCAAATTACCATTTCTAGGTCTTTCCTCAAAAATCCCAATTCTCCTACTAATTTCCATGTCTAATCCATGCATATAATGTTGTATTTAACTTAGAAACATGAAGGAGTTACTTACCTTGACAATGCATGAAGAAATCGTCCAAACCAGGAGAAAAATGAAGAAATAGCCAACAATTCACAGTTTTAAACATTCTTCCCAGTCTCGATTCCGCACCTGCGATCCTTCCTCCGCATCTGCGCTCCCGCAGGTGCGACCAATCTCCCGCACCTGCGACTTTCCTCATCTTCAGCCCAAAATCGCACATGCGCCCCATATCCCGCATCTGCGACTTTGCAAGTGCGGAAATACCATCGCACATGCGCTCCCAGCCAGACCACCACTTTTTCGCACCTACGGCCAAATCCTCGTAGGTGCGGTCACACCAGATGATAGCAAAATTCCAGCCTTCTTCAAATTCTCAACTTGATTAACCACCTGGGATCCACTTGAGGCCCCCGGGACCCCATCCAATTATACCAACCTGTTCCAAAAAATAATGCAGACTTGCTCGACGCCTCAAATCACATCAAACAACATCGAAACCACGAATCGCACGTGAATCCCAACTTTATGAACTTAGAAATTTCCAACTTCTACATCCGATGCCGAAACCTATCAAATCACGTCCGATTGGTCCCAAATTTTTCACACAAGTTATATTCGACATTACGGACGTGCTCCAACTTCCGGAATCACATTCCGACCTCGATATCAAAATTTCCACTTCCGATCGGATTTTTCAAAAACCTTCAAATTTCTATCTTTAGCCAAATGACTTCAAAATGACCTCCAGACATCCGAATTCACTTCCGATCGCGCTTCCATCTCCATAATCACCATACGAAGCTATTCCTAGACTCGAAATCCCAAACGGACATCAACATCACTAAATGCGCTTCAATCCAAACTTAGGAAATTTCTTCAAAAATGCTGACTTCTACAATATACGCCGAAATGCTCCCGGGTTATCCAAAACCCGATCCGGACATACGCCCAAGTACGAAATCATCATATGAACCTACTGGAACCTTCAAATCCTGATTCGGAGGTCGTTTACTCAAAATTCCAATCTTAGTCCATTTCTCCAACTTAAGGCTTCTGAAATGAGAATTTTCTTTCCAAATCAACTCTAAACTTCCTGAAATTCAATTTCGACCACACTTACAAGTCATAATACCTGAAATGGAGCTGCTCACGACTTCAAACCGCTGAACGACGCGCTAGAGCTCAAAACGACCGGTCGGGTTATTACATTCTCCCCCACTTAAACTGACGTCCGTCCTCAAACGTGCTAAGAACTGCTTTGGAATTATCTGAAATCACTGTTTAACACCTCGTGCACCTGCCCGTGCTACCACAACCCAGTTGAGTACATTAGCTTGATCAAACCTGAAGATTTCTTCTTTATCCATATAATAAGCTCGGAATCCAATTCCAACGCTTGAAATTTCTCTGACAGACCTAGTTCCAATATATAAGCATTGTATCAACTACCACACGATATACCAGAACATGACTGCATACCTCTGCTGAATTAGCACCATGCACTGCAAAATTCATCATCTAACCACAATGACGTTCCCTGAACCTTAATAGCCAAAAATTCCATGAATCTGATGCTCCCAAGGCACCTCATGACATATATATACCTCCCGCTATAATGTTGGCGATACCACCACAACGGAGGAGACGGGTAGAAACTCATAACCAACTGTAGAGTTATCAAATCATTGAATATCTCATCTTTACTAGAATCATCACCTCATTATGTACCAACCGTTGGTAGTTGTTCTTTAATATACACTTCACATAACCTTATCGCATTGATCCCTGATCCAATAATCTCGTCTCACCCAGTATTAACTGCTCAGACAACAAATCACCCCAATATGACCAACAGCCTCACATGATAACACATCGCGCCAATAGGCCATAACTCGAGCATGATAATAAGAAACGACTCAGGAAGGGACTATTCAACTCACGCAACTAATATGAACTTTTCTCAGAAAGTAGGGAGTAAACATAAGAAAATAAATATATATTAACGCCTCTCATCATCACACTGTTGCGGCGTGCAACCCGATCCAAATAACATACCCGTGGCGGCGTGCCACCCGATCCCATTATAAAACTCACATAAGGAAATATACACGGAGCTGAATCGCTCACTATTACACATTACCGAAAATCGGTCACAAGCACGCTAAGTGAATAATACCATCCTGGGGAGACTGATAAGTGCAAAAGCTCAAGCACGACTGAGGTGCAATATATATATACACTCTGGATCTCAAGAGCTATCCTGCTCACATAACATCATCACTACGCGGAGATCTCAACTCGTAAGAAATTATCAAGTCATTTCACACCTCACACAGCACAATCATATTATAACATGAATTTGACGAAGACGGAACAACATTTGCTGCTCTAATACCTTTCAATGAAAAAGCACTCTACTGAAATAAACATGCCTGGCTCGTACGGGGCCCATAATCATATTTAAATCCATCCCAAAACATCGAGTCTACCTTGCTCGCACCGAACTAAGCTAATAGTTTTACCTGGGTCCACATTAACCCACTTCCTCTCATAATATGCAAGAACAACCATCATAGCCGGGACAACACCCCACAATCCACAACCAAATGAACTGAACGCCTTTCAGGCATAACTTCTCAAATAAACAACATTGCACTTCTTTATACTTAGTCCAAATCTTCAATCCATCAAGTGACTACATGTCACACTTGTACAATCTTTTCGCGGTCATGCTTCCACGACCTTCCACACAAGGCAACAAGACACATCAAGAACCCATGACCAGGGTTCAAAGCCTCTTTCACCGAATATCGATCTCAGGTGACACTGAAGATAACACCAGCCTACTCTAAACTTTCGAATCCCTTATTCTTGCTCATCCGAGCTCATGACGTCCTTGTCAACACAGAATCGCAACCTTGATTCTCACTCCCAGTTAAAACATACTGCTTACCGCACCTAACATGTCAACATGAGGTAACGCAAGAATTCCATCATAACTTCTGAACCACCAATAGAGTGAACACTTCATCATATAGAAACCTTGTACTTAACTCAATTCAAGAGTACCATCTCTACACCCGAGTAAATTCCCACAATCACCCAACATGCGAATCCTTAAGTAGTAGTCTACACCACCATAACCCTTCAGGGATCTGCCTATACCTGACAGGCCATAGCACTCAAATGCTCCCACATGGAATCCATTACGGCGCCGACAAGCCCCGCACACACCGGCAAAACCACATGCATAATTTAATCATACTGAAGGAACTGATCACTGCCGCAAATGTGCCATTTCAACCATGGCTAATCAATCGATCTTCTTTTAATCCTCTTCGATTGCTTCAGGAATAATAACAACTTCCTTCAACTCATAGCAAACCCAACCCTCACTCATCTCGAGTGACCTTGATTCACGAGACTATGCTGCCTAAATCTCGCAACCCGTCTCATACCCTCCTGATAATCTTTCTACAATCAGGAGTTTATTTCTCTCACTCCTCCAATACTATCATTAAAACTCGCCTATGCCTTAAGCATAAATTCTGAATTTCCAAAGCCTAACCCCGGTCTGACAGGGCCAACTTTTTCACACATTCATCAAATCCCACGCACAATCACCATTTTACTCATTTCCTTTAGCTGTGATAACTTGCCGACACGCTGACAATCTGCAACCCCATGAGAAGACAATCCTACAACCCAACTGTAGATGGTGGGACTCCCCCACTTAGCCCGAAGCTACTCCTTGCACCACTCTAGACCCTGCCGAGATCCTTTCCCCTTTGTTAACATGATCTTGCTCAACCAATCCGTCCAATCCTTCCAAATTCTCTTGCTAGCACTCCCTAAATACTCAAATTCTCTAGCATCATCACACATTCTGCCTCCTACCGAATAGCCACTAGAATCCCTCGCAGAAACTTGCCAACCATGCCACCGCTAACCTATTCATAGGAGGTAACCCACCTGTGGAAATCACCCGCGGACACCTTCCAACGACACCGAAATACACGCTCTCTGCGACTTCAATATCCCATCCTACGCCCTACTTCATTTACCAACTTTACTAGTCCGTCCGCTCCTCATGGACATCCATTAAATGTGCGACAATATATTCAAATTCCAAGCTATGTTGCCGCTCCCCCACTTTGCGACTGCTAAACTTCTGCTTCTTACACCTGGCCTCCTAGAAATGGAACCACTGACTAACCTCACTTCAGGACCATTCTCTGTAGCTGTCAAACCAGCAGATCACCACGACTTCTAGCTCTCCGAAGGTCATCTTTCTCTAGCTACCTTCATTATCAACACTTATCCAGTACCGAACCACTGCACCTCACGGTCTCTGCCAACCACATTCTTTAATACTTCTTCTCAATACTCTAACCCCACGCAACCGAAGAAACCATAGCACTTACCAACTTACACATTCCATTCGATCAATGACGACGACTTCACGTCATAGGTGCATATCCCGCCTCACTTGAAGACACCCAGTCCTACTACTTTATCAACCCCAACCGGACCATTCATAATCCAAATGCCTTCCCTCTGCTGGAACTAAAATACCGAAATCTCGAAATCACACTCTGAGAAGACCTCCCCTCAAACCATTCATCACCCCCAACATACGGGCAAGCATTCTATCATCATATCGACATCGTGCGATAACCAATCGCAAGCATCATCACTACCTAAGCATAGCCTTAAGGCTATCAGAAACACAGCTACTGAGCTGAAATAACATATTATTCTTTTCAGGGCCATAACAACACCCCCCAACCAATTACACATGGAAACATCTCGAATTAATTCCGTAGCACCATTTCAATTCCTCAAATTTCTTGATTCATAGCAAGAACTTCGTGACGCGTAAGATTGAGTAGGAATGAACATAAGCATAAGCCTCAAAGGAATCGAATCGCACGATGAGGAATCAACAAGGGAAGTACTCTTAACAGCCCTGTAGCCTCTCGAAGATAAGTACAGACGTCCCCGTACCGATCCGCAAGACTCTACTAGACTTGCTCATGACTCGCGAGAGCTAAGGGAACCTAGAGCTTTGATACCATGTTGTCACGACCCAAAATCCGCAAAGTCGTGATGGCGCCGGACACCACCGTCAGGCAAGCCAATCATTAATTAATTGAAATAATTTTCTGTTTTGACATTTATGAAAAAGCATTCCTTGCACTTTATTACATATTAACTAAATAAAAATTTGTCGAGTAAAACAATAGTTTGAGTATTCCATTTTAGCAATTATATCCCAACACATTCCAGAACCCGGTGTCACAAGTACATGAGAAATTTCTAAGAATTTATAAATCATCACAAAGCATATCCGAAATACAAATTGGACTAGGAAATTTAAAATGAAAACAAATACAGTATGACAGCTGCGATTCGCCTCCGGATGATGCAGCTCGCCTAAGTCTCCAAATCCACCATATTGCTATGAAAGTACTTGTGCAATAAAAATGCACAGCAAGTGTAGCATGAGTACAAAACAACGTATACTCAGTAAGTCGCCCACCTAACCACAGAGAGGTAGTGAAGAGAGGTCGAATTAGACACTCACTAAGGTCCAACAAATTAATTTAACAACATATGATGAACACGGCAGACAAGTAAAGGTAGTAAAGCAGCATTATATATAAGGCACTGAAAATCCAAGTAAATACTGGAAGTAAACAAACAGTTACCACTTCCTCATTTTCCCCCAAATATTTTAAATAAACAATTTCCTCTTTGTTTTCCCCAAATATTTTATTACTTTAAAAATCAATGAAAACATTTAACAATTTAGCATGCGCATGCGGGATAAGGACAACCGGTCTGAGCTGTCGTAATAATCATCTTTGTGCACTGCCGAGGATCAAACGGCCCGTATCAAAAGTGCACCTCTGCCGAGGGTCGAACGGCCCGAACCATAAGTGCATCTCTCAATAAAATACTCATGTCCATGCAATGCCGAGGGTTGAACTGCCCGAACCATAAGTGCATATCTCAATAAAATAATCAGGTCTACGCACTGCCGAGGGTCGAACGGCCCGAACCATAAGTGCATCTTTCAATCCGCCGTGGCGTACGGCCCGCTCCCATGAGAGTGGGGGAAATAACACTCCGCTCGCGGAATGTAAATTGCGAAGTGGTCACATGCAGTCAGGCACAATCAATAGTCCACCCCGAATACGTCAGGAAAACAAAGGCTCAAGTAAATGACATATTTCACTTTTAAAAACCATAAAATAGTGTTTAAATCCTTTTTCGAAATTCACTTGCCAAGTTTTTATAATGTTTAAAAATACAACCTTATTCGGGAATACAATTGCCCACGAAGGAAATCAATTCTCTTTTTAGATGATTAAGAAAATAATAATATTCCTTAATCATTCAATTACAATTTTGATTATATTAGCAGTCTAATATCACAGACAGGATCACAGGTACAACAGGTAAGGCATGCTAGTGGGTCCTAGGCTACCCGGGCATGGCATAATAGTAGCCCCCGCAGATAGTAACACATACTTACTTAGTTCACCTAGTGGGATAATTCCCCCTCACAAAGTTAGAAAGGAGACTTGCCTCACTCCGAAGTCCCATAACCGGCTTCCAAGCCCATCCGACGACTCCCATGGATGCACAACGCCCCAAAACTACCACATAACGGGCAAAGAAATGAAAATTCATCCTAATACTCACAAAAAATTCAAATTATATACTTTCCCAACCCCGCTCAGTGAATTGACAAAAATGCCCTCGGCCCCACGTGCCTGGAAATCTGAAATTTCTCGAAGAGGTATTCTACCCATAGCCTTACTAACTCAAATATACAATTTACTCTACATTTCATGCTCAAATCCGTGGCTAAAAATCCAAATTACCATTTCTAGGTCTTTCCTAAAAAATCCCAATTCTCCTACTAATTTCCATGTCTAATCCATGCATATAATCCTGTATTTAACTTAGAAACATGAAGGAGTTACTTACCTTGACAATGCATGAAGAAATCCTCTCTTTGAAGCCTCCCAAGATCGTCCAAACCAGGAGAAAAATGAAGAAATGGACAACAATTCACGGTTTTAAACATTCTGCCCAGCCTCGATTCCGCACATGCGATCCTTCCTCCGCACCTGCGCTCCCGCAGGTGCGACCAATCTCCCTCACCTGCGGCTTTCCTCAGCTTCAGCCCAAAATCGCACATGCGCCCCATATCCCGCATCTCCGACTTTGCAGGTGCGGAAATACCATCGCACCTGCGCTCCCAGCCAGACCACCACTTTTTCAGCACCTACGGCCAAATCCTCGTGGGTGCGGTCATACCAGATGACAGCAAAATTCCAGCCTTCTTCAAACTCTCAACTTGATCCATTAACCACCCGGGATCCACCCGAGGCCCCCGGGATCCCGTCCAATTATACCAACCTATTCCAAAACATAGTGCGGACTTGCTCGAGGCCTAAAATCACATCAAACAACATCGAAACCACGAATCGCACCCAAATCCCAACTTTATGAACTTAGAAATTTCCAACTTCTACATCCGATGTCGAAACTTATCAAATCACGTCCGATTGACCCCAAATTTTGCACACAAGTCATATTCGACATTACAGATCTGCTCCAACTTCCGGAATCACATTTCGACCTCGATATCAAAATTTTCACTTCTGGTCAGATTTCTCAAAAACTTTCAAATTTCTATCTTTAGCCAAATGACTTCAAAATGACCTCCGGACATCCGAATTCACTTCCGATCGTGCTCCCAACTCCAGAATCACCATACGAAGCTATTTCCAAACTCGGAATCCCAAACGGACATCAACATCATTGAAATGCACTTCAAGCCAAACATAGGAAATTTCTTCAAAAATATTGACTTCTACAATATACGCCAAAATTCTCCCGGGTTATCCAAAATCTGATCCGGACATACGCCTAAGTCCGAAATCATCATACGAACCTGTTGGAACCTTCAAATCCTGATTCGGAGGTCGTTTACTCAAAA
Organism: Nicotiana knightiana; assembly: GCA_005239525.1. Classification (NCBI taxonomy): domain Eukaryota; kingdom Viridiplantae; phylum Streptophyta; class Magnoliopsida; order Solanales; family Solanaceae; genus Nicotiana; species Nicotiana knightiana. Next base: position 8,762 of record ML387878.1, on the reverse strand, counting down.
TTCCAATCTTAGTCCATTTCTCCAACTTAAGGCTTCAGAAATGAGAATTTTCTTTCCAAATCAACTCTAAATTTCCTGAAATCAATTCCGACCACTCCTAAAAGTCATAATACCTGAAATGGAGCTGCTCACAACTTCAAACCGTTGAACGACGCGCTAGAGCTCAAAACGACCGGTCGGGTCGTTACAGTTTATTTAGTTGTTTATCATTTTATATTTGGAGTTATTCTTTGGAGACCATTAGATTAAGTTTACTTTAAATTTAATTTATTATGTTTAAATGGATAATCAAAGGAAAATAGCTAATTGAACTCTAACCTTTGGCTTGCCTAGCGAGTGTGATGTTAGGCGCCATCACGATCTCTAAGGTTGGAAATTTGGGTCATGACACAAGCCCTGGTTATATTCCTTCTCAGTAATACAAGGTACCAACTCCTGGTTACATTCCTTCTCAGTAATACAGGGTACCAATCCTTGGTTATATTCCTGCTCAGTAATAGAGGGTGCCAGCCCTGGTTACACTCCTTTCAGTAATACAGGGTACCAACCCCTGGTTAGATTCCTTTCAGTAATACAGGGTACTAACCCCTGGTTACATTTTCTTTTCAGTAATATAGGGTACCAACCCCTGGTTATATTTCTTCTCAGTAATACAAGGTGCCAACCTCTGGTTACACTCCTTTCAGTAATATAAGGTACCAACCCCTGGATACATTTTCTTTCCAGTAATACAGGGTATCAAACCCTGGTTACATTTCTTATTAGTAATACAGGGTTCCAACCCCTAGTTATACTTCTTTTAGTAATACTGGGTACCAACCCCTGGTTACATTCCATCTCAGTAATACAGGGTGACAACCCCTGGTTAAATTCCTTTCAGTAATACATGGCGCCAACCCCTGGTTACATTCCTTCCTAGTGATACAGGGTATCAACCCCTATTTACATTTATTCCTAGCGATACAAGGTGCTAAACCCCGGTTAGTAATACAGGGTGCCAAATCCTGGTTACGTTTTCCTTCAAGTAATACAAGGTGTCATTCCTTAAGTGCTTTCCCTTTTGGCAACCCAGGGTGCCACCCCATGGTTTGCATGTCTTCTTGGTAACATAGGGTACACGATCCCTCGTTACAAATTTTATTTCTTTTAGCTAGTTTACACTCCTGTTTTCGTCTGCCTTTCAATAAATAAGACAGTTTATAGCTTTCTCTGATAACTCACAAAATATTTCCTAGTCCAAACTGGGACAGAAAAATTTTGACCGTTTTGTTCGTCTTTGATGGCTTTGCAAGCCCTGTCGTAAAGCACATATTGTGGCGATTAAAGCTTTCAATTTCAGTTCTCATCAGAAGAAAGAAGATTATTGATCATAAGATAGTTGGAGTTAGTTTTGATGTTGTGTCAGCAACTCGGCGTCTCAAGATTCATCTTCTCAGTTTCAAACCAGGAAAACAAGCAATTGAGATTGAGTCAGTCTTTTCTTCAAAGAGCATCAAGATCCAATCTAAGGTCACTACAAGCGAGCAAGTCAAGAATAATGATTATGACTCCAGAAGACACATAGATAGGAATTTTGTACTCTTAGTTTGCAGATATATGTAGCGTTCTTCTCTTTTTCCTTTGATGTAAGAAGCGAGTAACAGTAACAACAACAACATCAGCAGCAGTCTTAACTCCAGTGTCTGGTAGTCCCAGCTACCAAATTTTCTCAGAACTACACCGACCTGATTCCTTTATAACCAAAGATATGTAGGCAACCTCGGAAGCAAGATTCGGTCACAGTTTAAAAATATGCTTTCATTAGAGTCAAAGGTGATCAAAAGTTAGTCATGGCATTCACTATCTTTTCAAGAAAACTCTTCATATTCTCGAGCAAAGAGGGGCAGCTGTAAATGCCTAATTTTTATTTTTTTTTCTTTTACAATATATTTTTAATAATTATTATGTGTGTATTTATAAGTTTTTGAATTAGATTTTAGTTAAATAGTTTGATAAGGGATTAGGTTGATGTTTTATTTAGCCAAATTGGGCCAAAACTAGCCCACAAATTTGAGCCCAGGACCCGGTCCAGACCTTGTGGCCTGAGAGACGCCCAAAACAACGTCGTTTTGATAAGTAAACCAAGATTAAATCTCATCCATTCAATCTTATTTGATCCAACGACTCTCTTTCCTTATTGTTTCAGGTATTTAAAGCTCTAATTTCCCAAATTTTGTCCAATTTCTCCCTTATTTCCCCTCTTCTTCCTATCTCTTCTCACTCTCTCCTCTCTTTTTCAAGACCAGCCATCCGCCACCCCTCTCCACCGGCCGGAAATCACCACCACCGACTGGCCTCCGTCCAAATACCACAAAATTAACACCATTCTTCTCCCCACATTCTCCTCTTTTTTATTACAAACCTCAAAACTTTCAACTCCCCCCCCCCCAAATCCGTAGATCTAACCTTGGCCGAAACCCTAGCGGCCGAATACCACCTCCAAACCCCAAAAAAATCACACCACCGACCTCCCCTCACTCTCTTTTTCTCAATTCCACGCCCCAAAACCTTCAAACTCCTCCAAAATCTGGCCAAACTCTAGCCGACCACCCTATTGTCGCGACCACTCCTACTGCCGCAACTACGCCGCTGCTCCACCACCCAAACAACCCTTGTAACTCTTCTTATATGCATAAAAATAAACCCACAACACCATTTTCTCTTTGGCATGATTTGGAGTTAACCCCGATAACGGTCTTTTCCAGCATATGCCATTGAGAAAATAGTGCCCGGGCGGTCGATATGTTGTGGTTTGCATTGCCCTTGAGATTTGAGGAGAGTCGACTTGGTTCGCTTGGTACAACCCCTAACTCTTTTTATTTTTCTTTTAGTTTCTGAATTTTGCTCTCATTTTTTGGCTTTTGGTTGTTCGTTTTGATCGACAGCATGATTGATGATTAGTCGTCTCTATTTAGCCTAGTTGTTTATTAATGTGTCATCGACCAAATTGATCTTAGTGTCGTTGAATCGTTATTTAGTTAGTCGTTTGTTTAAGCTGATATTAATTATTGTTTGATAGCTTACTAATGTTCATTTAAGTTATGTTTTATGCAATGTTTCTTGAATTCAATTGTCGTTTATGTTAGTTGCATAAATCAAACTCATTTAATCTAGTTCATTGGATATTTAGTTTAGTTCCAATTGAAGTCTTTTGGTTGCTTTGTCAATTTCATGATTGGATTTAGTTTGAGTATTTGAGTTTGTATTGATAAAAGCTGAAATTAAAAAAAAAAAAAGGTTTAGTACATAGTTGTTTCTTTTTACTGTTTAAATATGCTGGAAAACAAAACTGCTCTGCTTTGTTCAGAATTTGGTGAAAAGATGACTGTTTTGGTATACAAAAGTTAGTCCTTTTGAAAAGATTTTTGGTGAACCAAAATCTGTACAAAAGGACTTATTTTTCATATTTAAAGAGCTCATTTTTTGACAATCTAGCACACATCTGCTAGACATCTATCACTCTAAGAACAACACACAACTTAAAGGTAAGAAATGCAGTTGAACATGATATGCTGAAACTGTGAGCTTTTCGTGAGTGTTAATGAGAGTGCAAAAACTCGTGAAAAACAGAGGGATATTTTAGGTGATTTCTGGAATCATTAGCTATTGTTTCCGGTGCTTCTTGATGGCCTTTCTGGGGTATTTTTAGGTTCTGCTACTGTTGATTTGCTGTTGTTTTCACTATTGTTACTGTTGGTTATGTTTGTTGGTTCAAGTAGCTTTGGTATCAAAGGTCTTCTTGTTGTTTCTTTCCTCGAAATTCTGCAACTAAGTATTTCTTCTAAGTTGTGCATTGTAGTCTGTGATAAGAATGAATGAGAACATGTTGTATTGAAGTTTCATCTCCATTATTGATATTTATTTAGTTTAATATGCATGAGTAAGTATGACTTTGGTGTGTTTAAAATTCAACTCGTACGCTACAGCTTTCATTTTAGAGTTTAAATATATTGTCCTATCTCTTTTGGGTTATAAAGATACTAAGCATGAAAATCGTTTGGTAGACTGCATTATGCCAAAGTGAGTTTAGAAAAGGAAGAATTTACTATTTTGTCTATGTGTTTCCACTGTTAGTTGTTCTTTTAATGAGTTCATGAGTTTTTTTTTGTAAAGTTAAATTAGAAACAAAAAAAAATAGTGGATAGTTGGCATTTAGAGAGGTTGGGTTCAATCATTTTTTTAGTTCTTGTTTAAGTTAGTATTAAGTTAGTATTACATGATGTAGTAGTATTTAACAGAAAAAATGGATTTTTTTTAAGTAATAAAAGAAGTTTGGATTTGAGTAAGTAGGCCACATAGATTTGTACATAACTAGTCTTGTTGGGTTGTATTAGTAAATTAGAAATTACGGATTATTTGGGATAAATAAGATCAAATTCGCCAAGCCCATTTCACAATAGCATGCTAGAAAACCCATTTTTCTTTAAGCAGTTTCAGCTCGCCCATTTCCTTTCTTCTAAAAAAATTAATAATAATAAAAAATAGTTGGCCCATTCTTTGTAGATATTTTCTGTTGGGCCCATTTCGTGATAAACCAATAAAAGAGCCCAATACCATTAAAGTTTTAGGAGCTGGCCTTAATTATTCATAAGCAAGAGATGACCCAAGTCTTTAATTGTTGATTTCTCAAACGGCCTCTAATCACAATCCGATTTTGCTCCATACTTAAAATAATCCAATAACTTAAGCGCCATTAATTAATTTAAATGCTAGGCAAATAGTAGGCACGCTTTGACTTCACGAAATCACTTGCGTAACGTGATGTTTAATATTCAATAAATTAATTGAATAATCTCATACCTTATCCAATAGTTTTAGTTAATTTTTAATTTAATTATTCCCCCATAATCACGGATTCGCTTGCGCAATGCGATAGTAACTTTCAATAAATTTTAAAAAATTAATTAATTAATTTTTCCTCAAAGCACAAACGTAATAATTTTTCAAAAGTAAATAACGTGCTAATAACCCTTGTCATGACTACGGGACTCGAGGAATGCCTTACACCTTCTCCCTAGTCAATAGAATTCCTTACCCGGACTTTATTTTCGTAGATCAATAATAAAAGAGTCAAACCTTCCTTTGACCAAATAAAAAGGTGACTTGGAACACCCAAAAATCAATTCCAAGTGACGACTCTGTAAATAAAATAATCCCTACTCAAATTTGTCACTTTGATTGGAAAAACTCTTTAACCCACAATAATCCACAACATACATATCTTTTGGGGTAAAAAAGGGTGTGACAAGAGGCATAACATGTGATATTATTTTATTATTTTATTGGTTGAGTTCATTAATTCTTCTTAGTAATTGAAAGAGGCTAGTGAATCATTGATTAAACCTAGTTAGGAGGATAATCGAAAGAGGTTCTCCAAAGACCAATCCACTACGAATTCTTGCATATCTTCACCGAGATTAAATTGGTTCATATAGTGAGGTTGAGACTTAATCGAGAGAGGAGTTTCTACTGAATGTTTGAACTAATAATTGAGTGAATCGAGAGACTCACTTGAACATTAGAAGTGAATTAACTAGAGTTAAATCCCAGACATATCTTGCACCTATCCAATCAACCCCTATTTTCTCCCATTGATATCTTCCTTGTTTACTTGTGTTTGATTTTCATTAGTCAATTAGCTTTAGATTATTCGTAAATTTTAGTTTAAAATAACATAATTTTTAACTGTTGATCATCTTGGATAGCAATTTAGCTACAAACTACGAGAATACTGTTTAAATCTAATCCTCGTGTGGATACAATATTATACTATACTATATTTGATTAGCGAGCATAATTTATGTGTGTGTTTTAAGCTCGTCACATCCACAACATCAAATTCCACGAATCGACGACCAATCCCTTCTTTAAACTTTTAACCTTCGCCGAATGCGTCCGAATTATACTTAAACATCCCGGAATCACGCCAAATTTTACGTGCAAGTCATAAATCACATTACGAACCTACTCCAAGGCTCGGAACCCCGAACGGACTTTGATAACAATAAAATTCACTTCAACTCAAACTTAAGAAATTCCTAAACTTTCAAAATGCCAACCTTCCACAATAGGCACTGAAATGCTCCGGGAGCACCCGATACTCAACCCGAATATACGCCCAAGTCTGAAATCATCATACAAACCTATTAGAACCTTCAAATCCCGATTCTGAGTTCGTTTACTCAAAGTCAAACCATTGGTCAATTCTTCCAACTTAAAGCTTTTGAATTGAAAATTTCCTTCCGAAATAGCTCTGAACTTCTGAAATCCAATTCCGACCACACGTACAAGTCGTAATACATGAAGTGAAGCTACTCAAGCCCTCAAACCACCGAACGACGCGCTAGAGCTCAAAACAACCAGTCGGGTCGTTACGGTTATGGACTTATGACTTGGTCATATGAGTGATAAGGGATTGTCTTTGTTAAATAAGCAGAATTTGCTGAATGGGTACAAAAATCAAGTTTTGAATTTTTTTTAGCATTGTTATTTGGTAAACAGACAAGGGTAAAGTTCAGCAAAAAGTCCGAGCAAAAAAACAGAGAAAAAATAGATTATATACATTCAGACCTCTAGGGTCCAAACAAAGTTCCCTCCAAGAGTGGTGCGGGTATTTTATGACTTTGATTGATGATTACTCAAGGATGGTGTGGGTGTATTTTCTGAAATAAAAGATCGCATTTCCAACATTTGTTAAATGGAAGACGATGGTTGAGAGGCAGGCGGAAAGAAAAGTTAAGCATCTTCAAACTGACAATGGATTGAAATTTTGCAATTCTGAGTTTCGATAATTTCTGCAGCAAAAAGGGCATAGTGAGACATCCCACTTGTGTCGGAACATCACAACAAAATGGTATTGATGAACATATGAACAGAATGTTTTGTGTTAGAGCACGGAGCATGCTTTCACACTCATGTGTTAGCACGGATTTTTGGGCTGAACCAACGAATACAGCTTGTTATTTGGTCAACGGATCTCCATCCACAGCTATTGAGTTCAAAACTCCTTTTGAGGTATGGTCCGGGTCGCCCGCTGATTATTCAAATTTATGGATATTTGATTGTCCTGCTTATGCTCATGTGAGGGATGGAAAACTTGAGCTGATAGCAAAGAAGTGCTTATTTCTAGGGTATGCAACTGAAGCTAAAGGTTATAGGTTGTGGTGCACAGATCAAAAGACTCCAGGGCTAATTATCAGTTCGGATGTAACATTCAATGAATCTGCTTCACAGGACAGTCAGAGGGAGAATGCAATAGTAGAAACAGATCGTGGTATCAGTGACCGCATAGAGCTAGAAATTGAATCCCCACTAGCTCAGCCAAATATCTCTAAGGTAGAGGAAGTGGAGGGGTGCAAAATATTGATCAAAATAATAATGCTGATGCACCTGCGCAACAACAACCATATATCATTGCAACAGGCAGAGAGAAGAGAGCGATCAACCGACCGCAAAGGATTGCAAACGTAGTTGATGGGAATCTTCTTGGATATACGAATCCTGTGGGCTTTTCTTTAGCAGTTGCAGAGACCGTTGATGCATTTGAGTGTTATAGCTATCCAGAAGCTATTCCGGATACAGAACTAAATCGACGAATTAGTGCTATGGCTGAAGAGATTGAGTCTCTTAACAAGTCTAGGCGTTGGTTGACATGTGCGGCAATGGGTAGAGCCCTTGCGAGAGTTGAGGGCAATGCATAAAGACGTTGTTCCTGTTAACGGAGAGAATTCAAGACAAGGGAAAGATTTGTTATTTTGTGGCTTGAATTATTTCTTTGTATTATTAGGAAACCCATAATCCCTATAAGTTTAGGAAAACTCATTGTCCTAATAGATTTCGGAAAGGAAAACTTAAAGTCCTTGTCAAATTAGGAAACCTTTCTCTTATAGGTTTGGGACTATTTGGGATCTATATATAGGGGTTGTAGTTGAGGATTATATAGATTGTATTGTGTTTTTCTTCTCAATCATAGTGGAAAACTCTCTCTGCTTCTGCCCCGAGGATTAGCCTTTGCCGAATCTCGTTAAATCCTTGTATTAATTTTCTTTTCTATTTGCTTCGTGTGTGATTGTGTGCTAGTTAACCCACGATCTTCCGCAACAAGACGGATAAAAATAAATCACCCTAAACAGCTTATAGTAACATTATCATTTTTCAGCGTCTTATTCTATCCTTTGAGAAACAGTCAGAAAAATAAATGTTGGTATTTGTAACAATAATTTTTCCCTGTATTCCTACATGTATTTTGCGAGGGAGGTCAGGTTTGAACTTTAAAGTGACGGTCTATATATGCTAAATCCCTCACTATCATGGGAGATAAAAGCCTGTGTGGAATTATAAAATAAAAACGTAATGAAGATACAAGCCTTCAGTACACAGAAGAATAGAAGAAAAGAATTTAATTTTATTTACTATAAACACTGTGGGTGTGTATGGTACACCGGAAAATATTTTCCGGAAAATATTTTTTAATTTTCTTATGTTTGGTTAGTTTAAATGTTTTGGAAAATATTTTCTTATGAACTTACTTTCCTTCAATTGGAGGAAAATATTTTCCTTATCAAGAGAAGGAAAATATTTTCCAAAACTCCTTCTCAACCTTCCCCACTCTCACCAACCCGCCCCACACTCCACTCATCTAACCCTACCTCATGCCTACCTATCCCAGGGCTCTCCAAAAAAGCTTCTTTTTTTTTCCGTCACCACCCACCCTATCTTTTTTT